>JAFEMH010005197.1:0-173487 GCA_022495995.1 Adenophora triphylla var. japonica | reverse complement strand
ACGTACAACTGTGCCGCGAGGCGCTGGACGGGCGGGGGCCAATTATGCTAGGAGGCTTCGTGGAGCTCCCGCGGTGCAATTCCCGGAGGAGTGCGGCCCAGTACATGAGCCGGCAGGGCCGACTAGGCCGAGAGGTCTCGGGTGCCCCCCGCCTCCCACTAGCCGGTGGAGCGAACCTTTGCGCAGGATTTGGCCAGTTCTCGGGCGGAACGGCGGGGTTCGGAGCTCGTCCTTCTTCGTACTCGGGGCAAGAACAGGGAGAGTCCTCGAGTTCACAGGCGCAGAGGCGGCCTTTCGCGTATTCTCGCCTGGAGGAATTTGGGGATTATCCACTCGACGGATCCGACCGTCGCGGGCAGTACATCGAGTGCTCGGATGACGAGCAGGACTCCGAGTAGTTCTCCTTTATTGCTTTTTTATACAAAATGTGTGTATTGTCCAGAACAATTTGACTTGTATTTGAAAAGGCGCCCTTGAGGCGGAACCTGTACTTTGCACATCTATTTAGTGATTACCTTCTTCTATTTTCGGCAAATAAGCAAGTAGGTTGATCAAAAATAAATAAAATGAAACATGCATAAAAAATTGAACGGGTCAAAATTTATGCCTATATGCACTGATATTTAATTAATTGCACTGTTGCACGAGCCCGGGGCGGAAGTGGTGTTGGCAGTGGTTGATTGAAACCATGGGAGCACGCAGATTCAAGAAAGCTTGAACAAGGCTTGGTTTGGAATTGTTTCCAATTTGAGAGTAGCTGGCTGCAGAGTTGACGATCAATCGCGTAAAGAGTCCTACGGACTGAGAACCAATTTCCAGAATCTTTTAAATTGCAGTTTCAGCTTTTGCAATTTGTAAGAACTGCGCATTTGCTTTGAACAATCAGCTGAATTCTCTCAAATTTTTGAAGGTTTTCTTTGCTTTTTTCATGGCTCCATTTCCTAAGCTATCGTCTCGGATGCAAGAGCGATACTTGGAAAATTTCCAGTCGTGGGTACGGAACCACACGAGCCAAAACAAGGGGTTTTACGAGGGTTGTTACGGGATGAAATCTGTTTGGGCTTTGAAGGAGCTCATGCCAGATTGGGATCTTTTGAGAGCTGCGGCTCGTTTCTGGGACGTACGGAGGAATGTGTACAACTTTTCGTACAACGAAATCACTCCCACGTTTGAAGATTTCTGAGCCATTCTAGGAGGACCTGAGACGGAACAGCTAGTTCTTCCCTATGCGGGTGGCATGGCCACTGTTGAGAAGTTAGTGCCTCTGCTTGGTATCTCGGCTGGAGAATCATACGGGATGCTGATATTGAACATAGACTATGTCGACATTTTGGGGCTGCCCGATAAATTTGCTGGTGCTGAGGGGAGCATTTTCGCGTGGGACGCATTTGCTGTGTGCGCGATTGCTACTTTTTTCACATTCACATCCCTAGGTGTGTGCCATCACAAGCATCGGACTCCGGTGAGGCAAAGGCTGTGGAACGGGGGAGACATCGTTCCTTTGGGCCCCTGGGCGAGACGTTCGGATATAGGTCGGATGGCGACCGGCAATACATGTGGGGAGGGAGTCCCGCCATGCTCACTATGTGGTTGAGGGAGAGGTTGCGAGATGATGCCCGAGGTGCCAATGTCTTGTGACGCTTGGTCCTTTTCTCGACGTCCTTCCGGTGATAGGTGGCGATCAGCCGAACCGGAGCTCGGATGGCCGTACTTTCGCACGCATCACTTGCGATGGTGGGTTCCTCACCGGAAGTTACAGACATGTCGGACCGCTCAGGAGGGTCTCTTGGCTGTCGAGTGCCGTGGTTGTCCTGCACGCTTTCTACATTCCATCCTTGGTTCTGCGACAGTACGGGCTGGAGCAGATGACATTGACGGGTTTAAGTCATGCTGCTACCTTCGAGGTGGGATCTCTGCTGATGGAAGATCCTTTAACGCTATTGCTGCTCATGCGGTTGTGGCAATACACGTCCTTTCCTGCCAGGGTTCTCTTTCACCGGAGAGGGGGCACTGTTCTGTCTACGTAGTATCTGAACTGGTATGAAGAGTGTATGGGGGAGACACATATGGCTATCTTATGGAGACGGAGTGAGCTGTTGGGTGTTGATTACCTGGATAGCTCGACTTTGAGGAGGGTCGAAGCAGGGGCTAACCCTCAGAATCGTACCGGGGATGACATGGCTGACTATGAGGCCAATGCTGATCTGGAGGCCGATCAAAGCACAATTATGATGGCTCAAAGAGAGGCAGCTCAAGACAGAGCTAGGGAAAGGGTTGCGTTGGCAGCTACAGGTTTGACGGAGGCGTCGGGAAGGGTCCCTGAGCCAGGTAGAAGGACTATGGGAATATTCCCCGTGAAGGTGAAGAATACTCGCCGTGGAAAAGTGGAAGAGGAAGAAGGATGAAGGACCAAGTATGGGAGACTAGGTTGACCTTGCTGTCCAGAGTATCCACCCACTGTCATTGCAGACACATTAACTGATTAATGTTTTATTGTAGTTTTGCTAGCGTGTAGCGAGTCAAAAGTTGACCGTGCTTGAACTCATCAAAGATTGTTTTAACCGTAATGAATTTGTAGGTTAATTGAAAAGAGTTTTTCAAAACACAAGCAATTGATGCTTATATGTTTTTTTGTTTTTGAGACCGAACCAATGATGGCTGCCTACGTTCCCCTTTTACAATTGGACTAAGGGGCTCAGGTCACCGTAGTTCGACACTTTAGGTGAATTTGAGAAAAATAAATACAAAAGCAGTGCGACCTGTTTTTACAGGATCATTGTTGGGAATGTATCCAGTTGGGTATTACTCTTTTAGCACTTTAATTTTACTGAGGGGTGGTGTATGGGGAAGGAGAGTTGACTCGTGCTCTTCCTCAAACGAAGTATCTGCGGAGCTTGCTTCCGTTCATGGGGTTAACGAAAGGGTTTCCGTCCAAATTTGCTAATTTCATGGCTCCTCCGGAGAAGATTCTTTATACCACGAATGGTCCTATCTAGGTAGGCTTCCACTTTCCGAGGGGATTGGTCTGCATAGGAGGCTTTTCCTTTAGTACCAAGTCGCCTTCTCTGATGCCTCGGATCTTGACTTTCTTATCAAATGCTCAGGACAATTCTGCTTTGGTAGGCACGAGTGTGTTCCATGGCCTTCAATCTGCGCTCGTCGAGTAGAGAAAGCTCGTCGTGACGGCTTTGTAGCCATTCGACTTCATTGATCCAGTTTTCCAAGAGGACTCGGAGGGATGGAATTTCCAATTCCACGGGTAACATTGCTTCCATTCCATAGGTAAGTGCGAACGGATTCTCCCCTGTGGCGGTTCGGCGATGTTACGTATCCCCAGGAGGGCTAGATGTAGCTTTTCGGGCCGGTCCCGACCTGCGGTGGTCATCTTTACGATTATCATTGCGAGAGTCTTGTTTCTTGCCTCTCTTGCACCATTGGTTTGTGGTACGTAGGGAGAAGACTTGTGACGTGTGACTACGGAATTCGGTCGGCGGTTGGTCGTAATCTCCTTCGAAGTGGGTCCCATTGTCGGATATGATCTCGTTGGGCACTCCGTATCGGCACATGATGTTCTCTTTGATGAACTCGGCCACCTTCTTAGAATTCAGTACCTTGTACGATCTGGCTTCTACCCATTTGGTAAAGTAGTCGACTGCGACTAGTATGAACTCATGACCATTGCTCCCTGAAGGAGTGATTTTGCCGATGACGTCGATTCCCCATGTGATGAAAGGCCATGGCGTAGTCATGCAATAGAGTTTATGAGGAGGGATGTGATTGAGGTTGGAGAACCGTTGACATTTGTCGCAGCTTTGGACGAACTGGATGCAGTCTATTTCCATTGATATCCCATAGTATCCCATATGGAGGATGATCTCTGTCAATGCTCGGGCGTTCTTGTACGGACCGCAGATTTCGTTGTGAACTTCGTTCATTAGCTCACTGGCTTTTTCTTTATTTACACACCGAAGGAGTGGCCCGTGGTGGCGCTTCTTGTACAACATACTCCCCCAGAATGACGAAATGGGATGCCAGGCGTTTTAATGCCATCATGTTTTTGGCTTTGATCCCTTCTTTGTATTTTCCATCTTCATTTGTGAAGGAAGCTTCTCCATTTTGGAGAATCTTGGTAGATTTGATTGTACCGGGGTTCGTCGATCGTTTCATTTTTTATTTCGATCTCACAGCTGATAAAGCGGGTGTTTCCCGTACCGCCTATACGAGGGTTTTACCGATTTCCCATCGGGAATTTCGACAAGAGATGCGAGGGTAGCCGGGGCATCTGCGAGCGGTTCTGTCTCTTGGCAAATAATGGAAAGAGATGTCCTTGAGCGAGCAATGAGCTCCTCCATGTACGTGTGGTACTTACGGAGGCGAGAATCTATCGTCTTCCATTTGTTGGACACTTGATTGATGATCAATCTTTGAGTCTCCGTACACTTCCGGTTACGAGATGTTGCGCTCGAGCGGCTTCCATATCATTTGGCTACGCAAGCTTCATATTCTGGCATTGTTGGTTGTTTCAAAATTCGGTTTGATGGCTATGGGAGTGTGCTCGTCCTTGGGATCGACAAGGAGCATTCCAATACCATTTCCCTTCTTGTTGGCTGCCCCATCGAAGAAGAGTTGCCGGCGGTTTCTTGTTTGTCGAGTGAAAAGATTCCGTCGTCAGGAAATTGCGGATCGGGACCCTTGGGTTCCTTTGCTTGGGAAGTACTGCCGGTGATGCGCCATTACTACGCCCTTTGTTGATTTTCGACCATGTACTTGATGTCGAACTCGGCCGGGAAGAATGACCACTTGGCTAGTCTCATTGACGGGGATGGCTTGTCAAAGAGATATCGGACGGGGTCCATTTTGGAGACCAGGAGCTTGAATGTATTTGCATGTAGTGTTTCGGTTTCCCGACTACCCATACCAAGGCGGTACAAGTTTTCTCTAATCTTTGAGTAGTGAGTTCACTTCCTTGAAGCTTTCGGCTACGAAGTAGATTGCATGCTCAACTTTGGAATCTTTCGGTTCTTGTGCCGGCATTGCTCGATTGACGTGTACATTGCTTGTCGAGTACGGGAGTAGTGGCTTGTCTTCATGTGGCGGGCACGATTGGGGGATTCACCAAGTATGTCTTGATTTTCTCGAAAGGCTGTCGGCACTCGGAGTCCCATTTGATGTCGGCATTCTTCTTCATCGGTTTGAACATTGGCTCGCGAGAGAGATGTCAGCGGTTGATGAAGCGGCGATGTATTGAAGTCTTCCCATAAAACTTTTCACTTTCGAGTGCAGGCGGCTTCATGTCGATGATGGCCTTGATTTTCTTGGGATCGGCTTTGATACCTCTTTACGTAACCATGTACCCTAGTACTTTGCCTCGCTTGACGCAGAAGGTGCACTTCGCGAGGTTCAATCTCATGGAGTGCTTTCGAGTACTGTTGAAGAACTTTCTCGAGATCTGTCATGTCTTGCATGTACGATCCTCTGAGTGGATGATCATGTCGTCGACATATACTTCGATTTCTTTGTGAATCATGTCATGGAAGAGGGTTGTTGCGGCCGGTAAGTAGCTGACGTTCTTGGATCGAATGGCATGGCCAGTGTAGCGATATGTCCCCAGCGGAGTGTGAAAGCGATCTTGGCTTGATCTTCCTCGGACATTTTGATACGATTGTATCCGAGCAAACCCATCCACGAAGGACTTTACCTCGAAATTTGCCGTGGTGTTGACTAGCATGTCGATGTTGGGCAGCGGGAAATTATCTTTAGGGCTGGCCTTGTTGAGATCTTGGAAATCCACACAGCATCGGCCTTTCCATTGGCATTGGTGACCGTCACAATGTTGGAGAGCCAGGTCGAGTACTCAATCACTCTGATGAAACCAACTCGAAGCATTTTCTCAACTTCTTCTTTCACTTGCAAGGACCACTCTGGCTTAATCTTGCGCAATTTGTTTGACGAGGCTTGGATTACGGATCCGGGGAATTACGTGCTCCACGATCGAGGGATCGAGTCCTGGCATGTCCAGGTATGACCAGGCGAACACGTCAACATACTCCCGGAGGAGGTTTACCAGGGCTTCTTTTTCTGCATCGCGAAGAAACTGCCTACTTGTATCTCTTTAGGCTCTTGCACTGACCCCAGGTTCACTTTGGTCATAACCTCTTCGGCAGCTTAGGCCCAATTGTCCTCTTGGTCAACTACACGCTTGAGAACTTCTTTAACGTATTGTTCATTTAATGTGTTTGCTTCTTTATCAATTGATTCATTATTAACGTCTTTTAAGTTGTTTGTTAACTTATCAGTTGTTAAAGTGGCAATGAGGGGATACTCCGAAAGGTCAGACTTTTCATTAAACGAGAACGGGAATACATTATTGGCTACATTATCATACTCTTCCGGCGTAAGGCCGCTGGACGACTCAGAGGACTGGACTTTAACAAGGACTGACTCAGAGGGTTCGAGATCGGGTTTAGGGAGATGTGGGTGTAGGCCCAGCTAGTCTTCCATTTACGCTGGCTTGCCCTTGGTCGGTGAAAGTTACCCGGTTCTTGGTGGCATTCTTGGATGCTTGATGAGGGTTCGGGGTCGAGAGGCAGCCTGTTGTCCCGATCATGGCGATCATCTTTGTTTTCGGAGCCCAGTCAATCGGGTTTGGCACCTCCATGACTTCTTCAAAAGACTCTGTAGAGCGGGTCCACTTGAGCGTCTTCTATGAATTACGGTTCCTTACGCTTTGGAGTTCTTGTCTCGAATGTGGCCTCGGCGGTGATCCGAACAATCTGTTTCCCATGAAGAGTATCTTGAGTTGCTCTTCTATGTGCAGGATTCCCTTGAATGTGTACTCGTCTTTGGAATTTGTGGTGGCAATTGGTCAGGTAGAGTTGTGATGTCGAGGAACGCTCCCCTTATCGGCTTAGCCTTGAGTCCTCTGAAACGCTTGAGGTCCCATTCTAGCTTTTCCATCCTTTTCGTAGTCTCTGTGCTGGCTATCCCTGCTTCTTTCTCCACTTCATCATTTCCACTGTCGGTCCCCTCGATTCTGCTGTCGGTTCATTGTCGGTCCCCTCGGTTCTGTCGGTTCCCTTGTCGGTCCCCTCGATTCTGCTGTCGGTTCCCTTGTCGGTCCCCTCGGTTACGCTGTCGGTTCCACTTGGTGAAGTAATGAGCGAGTCGAAAGCTGTAAGGTCGGAGGTTGGGTGTGCCGTCGGAGGTTCCCCTTTTGCGAGTGCTTGCCTTGGTGCGGGCGAGCCTTTTGTTCTCCACGATGTCGGTGGTGTTGGCACATAGCGAGCCTGGACCGTGGTGTGGTCCTTGACTTCGATGACTTGGTGTTGGCCTTGTAACCTTTTGCCGAGCACTAGTCCTAGGATGAAGTTCATGAGTTTCATCATCTTCATGGCGGGAGGAATCTTGTCTTGAAACAGTGGAAGGTCCAAGTTGCATATTTGGATCTTGGAGGTCTCAGTGAATCCGATTAATGCCGTATCGTCATTATGCTTGATTTCTAACCTTTGGAATGTCGTTGGTCTTGGTCCCTCGGTGGTGACATTGTCGCCGTAGGCTGTGGTTAGCTCGTTGCCTTGCATGAACTTGATGCACAGGTGAAGGGTGGATGCCACGCCATTTATACGATGCGGCCAGGGTCGCCCAGGATGGGCTGTGAAAGTGATTGGAATGTCCAACACTTGGAATTCGGTGGGGATCATCCGCTTGCCGAACCGAGATATTTAGAGTAGCAACCAGAAGCGTACGGGAAGTGGAGTCATAGGCCTTGACGGTGTGGGTGAAGGCTTCGGATCTGTGGGCTTGATGTCAAGCGGGTCCGTCATCTTGGCGGGCAAGACATTCATTCCGGAACCTCCGTCTACCAACACGCGGGAAGGCGACGCTCGTCAGGTGGGTGTGATGTAGAGTGGCTCATTGTGATCGGCCCCAAATTTTGGCGAGTCCAAATACGTGAAGGTGATAATGTTGCCGTAGTGGATGTTGCCGATCATCGAATGACTTCGTGCGGGGTTGCGTCCACGGGGACCATGGTACGGGCCGAGACTTTCCTCTAGCTTGAGCTTGTGAGGATATGAGGATGTGGCCGAGGACCAAAGGGAAATGTTCGCTGGGTGCGCTTGGCGAGTGAGGATCGGGTCCTTTTTCACGGAACTTGTGTCTTCGGGCAGGCCGGGTTGCGGTTCTGGCTCCGTTGGCTTTTTAGTGGCCTTAGGTGGTAATGCATGGATTTGACCCGATCGGGTCAGGACTCTGACATCAAGCTTGGTTCCTTCTGAACAGGCCGCTCTGAGTTGAGCCATAATTAGAGGATGATTCCTCGTAGCATAGGGCCATATGTCTTCCCTCAATTCGTTGACCGTGGATGCATTCCCGGGGGCTTCGGTAGCTTTCCGGATTCTGTCCCAAAATACTGGCTTGGGTTCCTCCGTGGGGAGGTAGTTTATGGATTGCCGCAGCTGTTCGAACGTTAGTGCGCAACAATGGTTGCCGGGCTGAGCGTGCGTTCTTGACCCTCACGGGGAGGTTGGAGAGTTCTTGGTTCAAGCGAAGCAGTCTCCTTGATCTCTTCACGGTATACCGCTCCTTTCCTTCTTCTTGAGCATGCTCGGGGCATTACAGGTTGGGTTTGGCGATACTCATGGTTTGCTAATTTTCCTCCACTCTTGGCCCGGATTAACTTTCTTGCGGCGAGCTGCGTCGAGAGTTAGCGCTGCGTTTCTTCGCATGTGAGAATAGCCAGTGCTTCCTTGAACTGCGTGCGGCAGTCAAGGTAAACCTCCATCGTGGAGAGCTTTCCCTTCTTCTTTATATGGGTGGCGGGTATGTCGGAAGGTGAGTACACGGCTTCCCGAACATCTGCCCATGTAACTGGTTGTTCTCCTAGTTGATCGTTTTTGTAAACGAATGCCGCAGTCTGTGGAATCTCCTTGAGCAGTTGTTGGAGATGTATTTCTATCTTTCTATTCCTTTTGAATAGACCTTCCTCCCTCAGTTGGCCTTTTAGCTTGAGTGCGGAAATGATCCATCCCCATCCTCCCAGGACCCTTGGGATTCCGGTTTTGTTGACTTCATGCCCGGCTTGGAAGAGAATGTTTTCATCGTCTTTGTCGTCCCTTTCATAGAGAACTTGCTTTCCTCGGGGAGATAAGGGCTGGTATTCGTTCTGCTGTGTCATTCCCTCTCCTAGTTCGTCGGGACCGTTGACCGCCCTCCCTTGACAGAGGGGGTTATAAGAGAATAGGCGGTAGTCCAGGAAGTTGCCGTGAGCAAAACCCTTGAGGTCGAACCGGTCTAGAGTGGCCTCTAGCTTCACGAAGGCTGCTTGTGACACTTTAAGGGCTTGGTCCCTGTGGGTCTTTTGAGCTTGGTTTTCGTCCCAGAGACGGTTCTCTTGAGCGGCTAGTTCCATGAGGGCTTTCCTTGCGAGAGCTAAACAGTCTCCGTAGGTGCGCGCCGTCTGACTAGTGTCTAGAACTGTGATCACATCCAAATCTCCGAATGGTGGAAACACTTGGATTATATTGACGAAGGAAGTCGGGCAGGACATTCCATGCGGCCCTCCTTGATCTCGGTTACCAAGAAGTTCGCCCATATGCGCTTGATTGAACCGGGGGTGTTGAATTCTGCGATGTTGATAGTCTCGTGATCTCGTTGGATCGCCAAGTCTATCGAGCTAGCGGTTCTTTGGCGGGATGTCGAATCCGTGGCCGTGACGGCGGAGCGAGAATCGAACTTGAGCATGTTGATGCTTGAGGTGGTCATTTCCTTCGTCGGAAGGCGACTCTGTCTTGCGGGAAGACCTTTACGAGATGTTTTTCGGGGTGGCTGGAAGCATTCCCGAGGTTGATCGATTTGTAGTAGGGTGAGGAGCTTTGTCTCCTTATTTGTTGCCTTTGGCCTTGGCGGCGCTTGTGGCTGTAAGCTTGGCGACGGCACGGGCCGGTTGCCAGGGGCTGGTAGTCGGAAGTGATGATGAGCTACGAGCTCGATTGGCCGGGGGCCTCGTTTACCATGAGTAGGCGATCGTCGAGGGTAACTTTGGCATTGCAGAATCTGATAATAAGGACCGGATCCTTGGTATCATCGGGATATCTGGAATAGATGATGTTGACAAAGTCATCGTCAGTCACTTGATCAGAGGGGTTCTTTGTCGTGTCAACCTGTTGTTTCCAATTGTCGGATAACTGCCTGTACTGGACGTTGAGCTTGACAATCTCCATGGTATTGGAGCCCTTGTCATAGGTGACCTGATCGGAACGGGTGCCGTCTTCAAAAATGAGCATATGAATGTAGGGATATTCCTGCGGATCTGCCGCATCCTCGACTCCGGAGAGTCTGATTCGTCGCCGTCGACGGCTCGGCCGAGCGTAGGGACGCCTCGCGTCTGGGTGTCTTTGGAGCTACTAGGAAAACATCATGCCCTTCGTTGGAGAAAAGGGGCTCAGCGGGCAATTCCTCGTGGAGGACATCCCATACAACTGCCATACATTCATCATGAGTGTGACGATGCTTGTTGACCTTTATCACGAAGATTTCCTCGCCTGGCGAGGCCAGAGAGTAGGACTGAAGGATGCTGACAAATCTCCGATCGGAGACAGGGGGTTTATGTGCCCGCACCATGGCGATGCTCAGGGTTTCTTTCCAGTCTACCTCTAAATGTTGGAAACGATAGTTGAACTTGATGTATCGGGCGCCGGGGGTCTGCACTGCTCGAGGACGTTGACATAGTTAGCATCTCAGGACTACGAGGGATTACGATGAGATTTGCCCCGATAGTCCCTTGGTCGATTTGAAGGAGGTAGCCAGGTGCACAGGCTGCGGGCACGCTTGGTTTCTTTGTCTCGGCTTTGTTTCCTATGAGGAAACTGTCTCCCCTGATGACTTCAAGATCTCCCTGCCGATTGATGAACTTGACGCACTGATGGAGAGTGGAAGCTATGGCTTTCATGTGATGTAGCCAAGGGCGTCCCAACGAGTGTGGTCGGACGGAATGTCCATCACGTGGAATTTTCTTGGCACCATTTGGGTTTCGAACCGAGCTCCGAGTCACCGTCCCAGGATGGGATGAGACGTCTTTGTCGTAGGCCTTGATAGTCGGGTAGATGGAATCAAGTGGCTTTCGTTGATGCGTAGGGCTCGCATCATGCTGAGAGGAAGGACGTTAACGGCTGATCTGTTGTCTACCAATACTCCAGGGAGTGATATGGTGTTGAGCTTGAGAGTGATGTACAGAGCTTCATTGTGCCCCGAGGCGTCTCTCGGTAGGTCTTCGTCACAGAAAGTGATCATACTGCCATACGATCGGGAATCGTAGATGCGGTCTCTATCAGGAGAAGGAGAGTCATCAAGCCATCCGTTTCCTGTCTTCCTCTTGCGAGGTAAAGCCTTTCTTGGTGCCTCGGGATTGTGTTGAAATTTGTTTGTGGCGGTTGCCGCCCTTGGTTAGCACGTTGATTGAGTGTGAGTGCCAAGCTGACTTTGATCTTCCTTTTCCGGCCTGTGCTCTGAAGTTGGGCAGATTGAACCTTGGGCGATCCCGCGGAGTTAGGCTTGCGCGGTGAAATTGTCAAAATCGAGGTATTTCGGTGCCACGAGGCTGAACTCTAGTGTTAGCGGGACTTTTCGGCTTTCCCACCTATCTGCTCTAAAGCTGCGTGGCACGGAGGAAGGGAGGGCGTTTGGAGTAGAGTACGTAGTAATCGAACCTCCCGGATGGCTCTCAGAGTGTACCCATTTGGTGTCTCCGGCTTCATATCTTTCTCTCAGTTTCTGTTGAGAGGACTTCATCTTCTGCTTTCTGGGAGAATTAACCCTGACCATGTCTTGGGACTCGTAATCCAGGCATGCGGAGCAGTCACAAACATCGTAATTGATGTGGACATTCGATGAGGACCTGGCTGGAAGAGGCGGAGGAATTGTCTCTGTGGAACTCTTCTTTGGCACCTATTCAATGGAATTTACACTGTTGTTGTTTGAAAAAGGGTTTCCGACTGTATTGGGCCCACGGGGACGCTCCAATTTTCCTTCCTCTATCAAATTCTGAATTTCGTACCGTAACCCCACGCAGTTGTCGGTGGTATGGCCATGATACTGGTGAAAGGTGCAGTACTTGCTCTTGTCAGTGTTGACTACGGGATTCTTGGGTTTGTAATTTGCAACGGGTTTGAGGAGACCTTCCTTGATTAACCCTTCCAGAATCTTACTCAGCGGCATGTCCAACTTGTCGAAGTGTACGGCAGGCTGCTTCTGAGTGGAGTTGTTGTTTTGCGGGACTGGGTTTTACATTACCCGGCTACTTGTCACGATGGATGTAGTTGACGGACGTATCTTTCCCTTTGCAGGGGCCGGTGCGGGATTGAATGCAACCGCTGATCGGTATACGTATGGCTGTGCAGTAGCCAACTTCTCCTTGAGATCCTTCTTGAACTGTGAGCCGGAATTGACCATGGCCTGGAGATCTGGGAAGAAATGATGACTGATGAGAGTTTTAATGGACGGTCTTAAGCAGGACTTGAAGATCCGCATCTGTTCCTCCTTGGAGAGTGGCTCCATGATCTCGGAGAGTTTCCAACTCCACCTCTTGTAGAATTCTCTGATGCTTTCATCTGCTTTCTGCTCAGTGGTGATTAAGTCCTCACAACTCGTTTCCCACTCTAAGTTGGATCTGTACCGTTCTAGGAAGATGTTACTGATCTGATCCCAAGTATGGCGATCCGCAGGCTTGACCCTTAGGAACCATCGTAACGCTGAACTTTTGAGCGTATGCTGGAAGTGGTCGGCCATTTGCTGGAGGGTTGCCCCTTTCGCTCTCATGCCGAGAATGTAGGTGTCGACATGCGTTTGAGGACATTCGGTTCCGTCGAATCGGTCCATCTTTGGAATTCTGAACTTGGCAGGGAGAGGCATGACCATTCCTGGATCTGTGGATTTGAGCGTTTCTTGCTTTGAGCTGCTCATGGTAGCTTTCAGGTCTTTCATCTGTTCGACCATCCAGGCTAAGGTTGGGTCCAGTGGTGGACTTTGAGGCTCGGCGCCGGGTGCTACCATGTGAGCGATAGTGATTGGAGGTGGAAGGCTTGATATATGTGGATATATGGGGGCCTTTTCTGGACTGTATCGGGGTTTGTCCCCGGTGTTTTGGGATTTGTGTATAGGCAATGGGATGAACCCATAAGGGTATTGAAGGATATTGGCATCTGTTTGAGATGGTCCAGCGGTGCGCTAGTGGTACTGAGTGATGGGAGTAGTACTGGCCTGGCCATATATGACAAGGTTGCCCTGAGAGGTGGCAACGTGAAGCCTTGGTTGGCTGCTTCCTTGGTTCAAAGGCATCCCGTAAGTTGGCGGGGGAGGAACCTGGTTGAAGGTTTGAGGAACTGGTTTCGGGGAATCTTCGTCCTCGACTAGGACGAAAGTACCGTCTGACTGTGGGATAGCTGCTATACCTCGCTCATTCAGAAGTTGTACTATGAAATTCTGCTGATCTTCTTTCTGCCTCTTGTGAACCTCACAAGCCCAGATGGCTTCTTCCAAAGTCATATCTGTTACCAGTGGCGGGGGTCCGTCCCCGTCACGATTTCTCGATGAGCTAGACATGTCGGAAATTCTAACTGAGGGAACTGAGGGAACCGAAGAACTGTCTGACGCTGCCGTAACTGTGATTCTGGCGGGGCGCTGACCCAGAATTCTGAACCACTTTCTGCTCACTATAGGGAACGAAAGGCAGGTTTTAGGCTTCGGAAAAGGGTATTTGGCTCAAGGTTTCGGGCTTGTGCAATGTGCAGTTACCGATTAATGTTTACTTAAAACGCATTTTCTCAGAGTCCTAATCGGTTGGAAAAGAGCGTGTCTTCTTTTTCGCAACTAACCTAAGGCTCTAATCAGTGGATCTCGTCACTACGTTTATAAGCCCCTCGTTTCCATTTGTAGATAATCTTCTCGGGATGGACAATCCCGAGCGAGGGTCCTATAAGGCAAGCGAGTTCCACCGACAAAAGAAAAAGTGAACTTAAGGCTAGCTGATCACGCAAACTTCTAACGTATGTGACGCACGGGCCACAGTCGAAGTCAACGTCCTTAAGTTAAGGCGGGGATCGTGCCAAAATTTTGACATGACCTCTCCTGACTTGCTTGCGCGAGGGGCCTTAGCTTCTGGCGTTGGCCAAGTTGTGGCTGGCACGGTGCATACGGTGAGGGTTTGGTGACACGGTGTCACATTGAACCTTCGGGTATATTTTTTGGCAGAGCTCCGCATTAAAGTCAAGGCTGAAAAGCTCAAGACTTCAGGTCGGGAACGACCTTCGGTCTCAATCTCTCGAGCTTGACCCGTGGCGGAACCCTGCGTAAAAACATATACTTAGGCTTTATGACACGTACTAAGCCAAAAACCAACCGGTGTCTTGGATGAAGTGTGACACAAAGAGTGCATGGCTTACACGGGCTAGGATGGGCGGTTTGGGATGACCCCGTGCGCACTCGAAAGGTGTCTGGCAGACCAACCGAGTTGCAACTGAACGGTCATCCCGGGTTACGGGTCGTAGTGTGCAGTGTAGCGAGGCAGCAAGTGCACGTGAAGTGCGGTGTACCGAGGCAGCAAGTGCGAGTAGTGTGCGATCACTAAAATTCTTTTTTTCTGAGTAAAACATAAATTTTTCAGAATGTGTCTTAAATAATTTTATGCGCAGTTCAAAATATAGCATGAAAATCAAGTATGAACGGGAATGCACGAACATGTTATGATTTTGAAAAGACGATAATGTAATGCCCTTGCAAAAAAACCGTTCGAGGTTTAAAGTAACGCACGCACACAAAAACGAGGAAGGGTAAACGAAAGTTTGACCCATGGAAGGCTTTTTGAAAACAACGGTAGTTTTGAAAAAGTATCCATTTCCTCAGCGGAGTCGCCAACTGAAATTACCCGGATTCGCGTGAGCGAAGCGGTTGTCTTTCGCGGAGGGTTGGTGTCTGAGACCTCGCTTTCGGGAAGGAGAGGAGTCGCCATGCGGTTTTTGTATTTTGAGCCCAAACGTTGAGAAACGGCTTTTTGGTTGAAAATGGTGTCGTTTATATTGGTAGCAAAAACTTAGGAAAATGCTTTGAAAACGGGGTGTCATTTTTATTGGTAGCAAAAAAAAATAAAAAGCTTTTTTAGTACCAGAGATTGTTAGGTTCGGAGGTCACGTTACGTTTCGGGAAGAGTATTTTGAGATCACCCGAAACGCCTCGTATGACGAGTCTTTCTACCTTTCTCGAAATCTTGTGCATGTGTGTGTGTGTTTGCATTTTGAAATGGGGGCTTTAATGACAAGCTTAATCTTGGTTTGAATGTCAAACGTTGATTATGTGATTCTGTTTGAAAAGGCGAGCGTTTGAATGACAAACGTCGGTTTTGGAAGTTTTAGGAAAAGTGGCGCGAATACTGATTTTAACTGTTTATCTTAAGTGTCAAATGTTGACTTTTAAGAAAAGAGTGTTTGAATGTCAAACGTCGGTTTTTTGAGTTTGAAGATGAGCGTTTGGATGCCAAACGTCATTTCGCGCGTTTCGAAAGAGAGTTCGAATGTCGAACTCCGGTTTTGAACCGCGCGTGTCATTGTTAGCATTTTTACGGGAAAAAAACATTAAATGATTTGAGTGTCAAATGGCGGCTTTTAAGTTTGAAGATAAGAGTTTGGATGCCAAACGTCATCTCGCGCGTTTTGAAAGAGAGTTCGAATGTCGAACTCCGGTTTTGAACCGGGCATTACATTGTTAGCATTTTTGCGGGAAAAAGGCATTAAATGATATGCGATCAACGAATCGGGTTGCGCCTCGGACTTTGATAAATAAATACTATCACGATCCAAACAGCTCGGACTTTGTAAATGACAGTATTTAAAGTGCGGTATCGACGAAATCAAATGATCCGGAATTGTAAAGTACGATCGACGAGCCAAACAGCTCGAAATTGTAAAGTTGCGTAAAAGTGAATGACGTTCGACGGATCAAACGATCCGGAATTGGTAAATGACATGAAATTAAATGACGATCGACAGATCAAACGATCCGTAATTTGTAAATGACATAAAAAGTAATGGAACGGGGTCGGAATGCCGTTTTAACCCGAGATTACTTCTCTTACGGGAAGGGAAGAGGATCAAGGACTAAAATGTATCGGACCCCGTTAGACGATGACGTCTATATTTCAACAACGTTCGTCCGAAACGGTTGTAGCGACTGGCGCGTAAACCGAGACAGAACGAGAGTTTAAAGAGAGAGGGAGCTACCTATGGCTAGGGTCGGCTCCTTTGGCTCGGTGGGCATATACGGAATATGAAAAGGTGTTTGGAACGGTGTTTCGAGGTGGTGGGGGTTGTATTTGATCGAAATACAAATTTTTCACGCAAAACGAGGTAAAACGGGGCTCGGGAGGGGTGAGAACCAGTTTATGCCGTGGGGTGAGGTGAAAATGGAGTGAATTTTTGTTGTTGTAAATGGCTTTGACAGCCTCTGTATTTATAGGTAAAATTTCAGGATGAGTCCGGACAGACTGAGGGTGAAAACCAGGGGGTTTTGTGAAACTTTGGAAATTGGAGGGAATTGCTGGCAATTCTGGATTGTCTGCAAAAGAGTCCGACCGGACTTAGACTGCATTCCAGGGGTATTTTATTCTTTTTACACTGATTTTTAATTGATGTTGACGAGGGAGCTGTGGCATGCACGCCACGTGTCCCTGTGACTCACCAGGTTGTGGGAGTTCGTGTCATTATACCCGGTTTCGTCCGTTTTTAAAATAACTGTCCGGAAAATGTCTGAAATGCCCTCGGAAAGTGCTGAAAAGTGCGTTTTTTAGGGAAAGCTGTACTTTTACGTGCAACGACGTGTGTTGAGTATGCTTCGACGTTGGGATGCACGGGGCAATCCCGAGACATCTCGTTGGCTTGGGAACGGGAGCTTAACGGGTTTCGGTTAACCTGGAGCGGACCAGTTAATGGATTCCGGTTAACTTCTAACGGATTTTGACGATCTGGATTTGGGTACTTACACATATGCCTTGCTCGGCAGAGCAGATCGTGGCAAAAAGTTTTGGACAGCCTTGCTCGACTGAGCAAGGCACATGACTCGGCCGAGCAGGTCCTGAGAAAATGTGTAACTATCGAGCATAAATGAGAAAACTGAAACCGAAAATCATTATGATTAATATTTTCGGATTAATGATTGTTAATTCTGTAATAATGGTGTTTATTACATAATTAAATCATATATTTCAGTTGTGATCTTGGTTAAAAACAATATAAATTAGTGTTGTCAAAAACCAAGAGAAAGAGTTGAAAAAACACACAAGAACACAATAGAGAAAACACATTTTTTCTGAAAACCTCCTCCATAGCAATTTGTTGCATCTTGTTTAATCTTCCTTTGGCCTCCTAGCTTGCATTATAGAAGAAGAGGTGATCTAGTCCAAGCTCAATTCAGTTTATAGTTTAATTGTATTTTAATTATATTTTTCTGTAATTGTTTTCCTCGGCACCTTGTAACAGATCTTCCATAATTAGACTTCTACCTTCCTTAGTTAATCAAAGCAATCATTCCTTATCATGGATTTTTTCCTTGTGTGAGAGATACCTACAAAATAACCAAAGATACACTAAAACAAGGAAACTAATTAATAGGTTAGTGCATAAATAATAACAACTAAATAAAATAAAGAAGAAATTTACAAATATATTCTAAAAATAAGAAAGATATAAATCCTAATAATTTAGAAATCATCCTTGCTAAAAACTTGTGGAACACTCACAGTTAGAATCTCCCCCTAATTTGTAGCTTTCTGGTCAAACCCAAGATTTGATAAATATCATATACACAAGCCAACAAGACTATCAAAATACCTAATATAGAAGCTCCCCTTAAATTATCACTAATCCAACTCCTCCTGAATTTGTTACCGCTTATCATCAAACTTCAACTTCAGTTTTCTCTCCCTCTTTTGAATTACTCTCCCCCTTTTTAACCAGAATGGATGAAATGCGTCAGATGTGAGTCTAGATTTGGCCACATCAGAACTCACACCATACGCTACAATTTGTGATCCCTCCAACGAAATAGAGAAAGATGGTGGTAGCCGATGAGAGATGAGTAAAGGGGTATAGGGAGTCGAAAAATAGGGGATGATACTTACCAAAACTGCTTCTCCATCCTTTTGATTTCATGGAGATTAAGGACTTCAAATAATGGCAATAAAATCTTTTCTTTTGTGAGTAATGTACATGCCATAAAAATATCAAATAATATCATATAGCACGCTCCCCCTAACCACAAACTATTAGATGAAAATCAAAGTTGATTGGAGAGTCATTGAGCATAAGATTTTTAGCCGAAAAATTATGGGAAGAAAAAAAAAACTTGAGTAATATTTTCACCAAAAACAAGGATGACCTAAATTTATGACTAGACTATGATGCATAATGTACAACCAAGTGATGTATATATCTCAGTATTGTTGGAATAGTATGAATCAACCCTGGGGACTCATCTTTTCCAAGAAAGTCAGTAAACTATTTTCCAGTCTTCTCATCCTCTAGAATGCACCCACCCATTTTTTGTTGTGGGAAATTAAATTGTGGGTAGCTTTCACCCTTCTTTACTCCCAATGATAGCCCTTTTTCGAATGATTTTATCAAATTCGACACAAACTATTATCTTGATATAGTTTGATCACATTAGAGTGGTTTCATACAGTGGGTGGAGCAGCTATTTACCTTTAAATTTGGCACCCACTGATAGACATCCATCAGGATTAAAAGTAAGTTAATATTAGCTAACATACATTGGAAGAATTTACAATCCAAAGATGGGACAAGTCAAGGGAAGAATTCAAGTGACCACACTGAGATATATAGTGCAAATTAAACTAATATGCATGCATTTTTTTTTAATAATATACAATACATGTGTAGACCATAATGTGACCACACAGGAGATCACACCATCAGGTGATACACAAACAGAAAGACTTTCTTAGAGTGTAAAGTCTCTCAAAATCAATGGCCTTGGTGAAAATGTTAGCCAACTGGTTTTCAGTTCTTACAGGGTCTAGGCTAAAAAAATTCTGCTCAATAAAGTCTCGAATAAAATGATGTCTAATGTGTTGGTGTTTAGTTCGAGAGTACTTAACAGGATTTTTTGGAATGTTTATAGCACTTAGATTATCACAAAAGACAATTAACACATTACTTCTATGCCCGTGGTCCTTAATCATCTTATTCATCCAAAAGAATTGAGAGCAACACATGCATGTAGAGTGAGAGACATAGTTTTGATTGTACCACGAGACCATGTTATTTTCAAGATAAAAACAACCCCCAATTTTACTCTTCAATTCCTTAGTACCCCAGTCATCTTTTACTATTTCAACAATTTTGGGCTCAAGATGAGATACATAATGACAAATACTTACCTTGGGTAACACGAAAGATGACCAGATTAGACCAGCAGAGTCTTTGTAATTGACTCTAGCCTTCAGTCTGGACCTTACCTTTGCATGCACGTCTCCAACCACTTGTGAGATGGAATGGTTCATTTGTATTTTGCTTGTAATGTCTCTGGAACTATCCATCCCTGCTTCTTCACTATCTGAGCTGCTGGAGGATGCCTCTGAATCTGAACAGCCATTAAATTCTGCTGATGTAAGCTGCGATGTGATCACATCACGGGATACATCAGTCTTTTCTGCATTCACTTGATTTCTCTCTAGGATTTTCTATTCAGATTCTTCATTGGCGGTCTCCAGCTCTTCAACAAAACCTGTAATATCACAAAACTTATAGCAATTGTCAGAAGTTTTGAATCCTTTAAAGACACAATTGTCTGTTTTATAAAAAACCTCACAAACTTGCTTATCAAATTTCACATGCATATCATCGCCACACAAATGACTAATGCTTATGAGATTGACCTGAAGGCCTTCTACATGAAGAACATTATGGAGATTAGGTAGACCTCAACAATCAAGGTTCCTTACAAACAATCTTACCTTTGCCTCCACCTCCATATTTCTCTTTTCCTCCATTCATAGGAGAGTAATCAGACAGGAATTCAATTGTACCTGTCATGTGCCTTGAACACCCACTATCAAAATACCAAGAGCTGGACACACTGCTCTTCGGAGAGGTGAAAACAACCTTACACTCCTCATCCTTCTTCTAAACCCACACGAAACGCCCAGAAATTTGGTGATGTGAGCTATGGTGTAAGTACATCCAGGCTCTCATCTGAGGAGCAGATTCCCCTAGGTCATGAATCATTTGATAACAAAAGGGTCTAATATGACCTGGAGCAAAATAGTAATGACACACAAACTTCCTTCTCCTAGGTTTGGACTCTACCTTTTGAAAAGCTTTTGATTTAGAGGTGCCTTCACCTTATTTTACAAACGTGGATTCATAGCCAAAACCAATTTTAGTTTGACTTCCCAATTTCAAAACTTCTTCAAATTTAACTTTTCCATAGTTCAACTTTTTAAAAGTAATATTCACTTTTTCAAGTTCAGCTTTGATTTCTCGAGTTCAATATCACGCTTGTACTAAGAGAAGAACAAAATAACAAAATAATCTCTCACGCTAAAAACTCTTTTGATCTTTGAAACTCTAGAGATTTTAATCATAAAAACCGTGTATAACAATGAGGCATGCAGCTCCAATTTATAGTGAAAGGAGTGTAGGAGTAATGCCCTAGGCTTTAGTTATGTTTAACTGAAAACCGTTATGTATCATCTTTATCATTTAAGTTTATTATTTGATTATTATATAGTTTGCATATTTATTGTAATAATCTCCGTCCCTGATTATTGAGAGAATAATTAGTATAATTGTCAATGGATAATCATATGATGATTATATGCATAGAGATGCACATTGAAATTATGGGTACTTGTTAGAGAACAAGTGACTGGACTTGACCCGTATGAGATTTATGTCATGGTCAAATGTCATAATTAAATCTCATATGGTCACTTCATTTAGTCCCTAGACCTGAGATTATCATGACCTTACATATGATGAAAGTCATGTTTGATTTTAGTCAAACGATATCTTAACACGATATTTATAAAGGCTATCTTTGACATGATCGGATTCATGATGGGAAGGATGATAAGTCAAGATGGAATTTGTCCCTCGAAAGAGAGATGTTTTGCTTGGGCCCCTCGATGAGTGATAATGATGGAAAGTGTGTGGCCACACCCCAATGCGATTGGAATATCATTATACTCAAGATCGAGAAAGCATTGAATAGATACAAGTTGACGTGGACCATGACTTGTGTTCAATATAACATCGTGAGACAAAGGGAGAAATGGAAGTGTACCATTGGAAACGTGAACTCTTACGTTATATTATTTGGGTAGACATAATGGCTTGCTAGAGTCCGCTTTTGTCTTATGAGAGTCGATATGATCGAACTCATTGCCAACATAATATAATCCTATTGGGTCACACACAACTAGAATGAATTGGTTAAACCAAAGAAAGAACGATTGAGAGTTTCTGTTTGTGGCAGACTATACCGCGCGACATATCTGGCCATATGGCAGACTATACCGCGCTACATATCTGGCCACCAGACGTGGTTGACAGCCTGGTCTCCTAATTCGATTAGGAAACATATTCATACTAAAGTAGTATAAATATGAGAGGTCTGTTAACCCTAATGGTCTAGTCGAAATTTTCAAGCAAAATTCATAACAAAATACTCTCAATATTCTTCAAGGTTTTGATCTAGCAATCATCAAGAAATCCTTCTTGAATTCATTCAAAGGTGTGGATACCGAAAGAGGGTCTTTGCTCGTTCATCGATCAAGGCCTAGAGTTCAAGCAAGTTGAAGAACGAAGTTTGTGATTCGAAATCACATAATCAAATCGTTCGATAGCTCAAGAACGGAAAGCGTTCAAGGTTGGTAAAATTCTATCTCATAGGAATTTAAATTAATTGTATAGAACGGATCCTAGGGCTTCTTGGGTTTTATGTTTTTAATGCTTAATTCCGCTACGCATGGACCCGTAAAACCCAACAGTGGTA
Organism: Adenophora triphylla var. japonica; assembly: GCA_022495995.1. Lineage (NCBI taxonomy): Eukaryota > Viridiplantae > Streptophyta > Magnoliopsida > Asterales > Campanulaceae > Adenophora > Adenophora triphylla. The sequence continues at coordinate 151,431 of JAFEMH010005197.1, read as the reverse complement.
TCAGAGCCTGGTTCGTATGGTTAAGTTTGAACCAACATGCTAGAATTGAGATATAAATTGTTTATATGCTTATTGCATGTTTTTGTATGCGATAGAATTTTGATTGTTTATGTGAAACAATATGAAAATCGTTTTCTAATCATGATGAATTAAATCTGTAAAAGGGTTGTTTTATATAATTTAATTGCCATGTGATCTGAATTGATTGAATCTGGAAATTCTGCAACTGGCTACCTACGTCGCGCGACATAATAAGCCACATGTGGAAATCTGGTAATCTGGCTAGGTATGTCACGCGACAAATCTAGCCATATGGTTGATGTTGTCACGCGACATAATCTGCCAAATCTAGGCAGAAACAGTATGTTTAATCTTTCTGCTAATTTGTAAATTGTGTTTACAATATGATAAGTTTATGTGTTAATCTGGATGCTATTAAGTTAAGTTTATAGGGCTATGCTAGATTGATTCATTGTTTATGCATGCTTAGTTGATTAAAATATGATTTTAATAATTATTGCGATGCATGTTTTACTTGTTCTTACGTGCTAAGAAATTTTATGTTTAGTTGAAACATTGCATTATAGTTTCCGAATATGTTTAGATTTAGACATTAAAATTTTGGATTTTATGATTGTTTATGGAAACAAGTCATAATTACGCGAAATTTAAAAGGAAACTGATTGTTTATAAAAGGTAGTGATTATGTTGCCAAATCAGAGCTGATTTCTGATTGTGCATGTCTAGGAGAGTTCTGTCTAAGGAAGAGTTGGTACTTAAGTAGTCCTTGTGGCTCACCTATCTTCCTGGGAACTTACCTGGTGCACGATTATGAATATCTTTGCTGATATGCTTATAATCTACCTTTAAAGAACCTTCATTTAACTTTTAAGTTCTTTATGCCAATTCATGATTAAAACACTTGAGACCATTCGGATAGTTTTGGCGGGCTTGTCATAGCAAGGTGCTTTGATTCTATTCCGTTTGTGAGCAAGATGAGGAAATGGTGGTTCCTATACGTTTAAAGTGGATGAACTTAATTGGGTTATCAAAATGGTTTTGGACCCAAGGCATAAGATGAGATTAAAATATGCTTAGACATATGATGTCTTAAATAAATCTCATAAAAGACCTAAGAGTCATATACGATATGATTGATGTTTTATACCTAATTAGTTTAATCTTGAGCGGTGCGCCATAGTGTACTTGAGATTAAATTAAAGTTGGATCTTAGCACTAAGAGTCATATACGATATGATTGATTTTTTCTACCTAATTAGTTTAATCTTGAGCGGTGCGCCATAGCGTACTTGAGATTAAATTAAAGTTGGATCTTAGCCCATTAAATGCATATTATGCTTATTTGCATTGGAAGGTGTATGATTTAGTGGGAGTATTTGTAAAATACATGATTTGCTCTTAAATGATAAATGTGTTGATATTGATATGTGTTCATATAATTTGTATATTTTGTTGTAGAAATAGCATTACATAATGATAATTGCGATTCGTCCTTATGAAGGACAAAGTTCGAAAGGAACAATACATAATGTGTACGTTCTTGACGAATCCGTTCCTACTGAACCCATTGCAAATTTTGCATATGGCAAATATGGAAGCAACATTAGAAACATGCTGATGATTCTGACAATATTGCTTGCCTTGTATTTGCCACCATGTTTAAAGGCTCTTATGAAGAACCTAGAGCACATGATAACTATTCTTTAGTTCTATCATAACGCAAAAAGGGAAATGTTCCAAGTGCAAGCTAGGCAAAAGATATATGTTGTGGTGAAGGCTCTTAATTCATATGATGAAAGAAGGAGCAATCCGCAAATTGTGTTAATGGTTGACACAATAAAAGGGTTCACAAAGGAAGGGAAAAGAAGGTAAAGCAAAGGTTGCTAAACCTAAGGCAACAGTTGCAAAAGCCAAAAAGGCTAAACCCAAAAATGTCTCAAAAGGATGCATTTTGCTATCATTGCAATAAGATGGTCATTGGAAGCAAAGTTGCAAGGCTTACTAGGAAGGCCTAAAAGGTGAAGAAGGGCAATATGATTGCTACTACTTCAAGTATCTATATGATAGATATTTTCCTTTCGACTTCTTGTTCTTGGGTATATGATACCAGATTGGATCCCACATTTGTTTAAATGTGCAAGGAACAAAGAATAGAAAACTACTCAAAGAAGGTAAATTAAACCTATGTATAAGAATGGAGCAAGGGCTGCTACATTAACCATAGGGACTTATGAAGTCACTTTACCTTGTGAAGTAGTACTTGTTTTGAACAAGTATGACTACGTTCCGTATTTGAGTAGGAGTATTATTTCGGTTTCTTAAATGGATGATGAAGGATATAATTTTCTTATTTTCAATAAGAAGTTTTATATTCATTTAATGATATGCCTTATTGTAATGCATATGTCATTTAATGGTCTTCATATCCTTGAAGATAAGAAACAAATAATGTTGAAGATACTATAATATAAATGGAAATCTAAACCGAACAATATGAACAACGCGTTCATATGGCATTGCCGGATTGGTCAAATAAATAAGAAACATATATCTAAACTCCATTAACACGAACTTTTAGACTCATATGATCATGAATCATTTGAGGAATTGGATCTTATTTATTGGGATTATTAACCAAACCACCCTACACTAAAGTAGTGGGAGGACTAGTACTTATTGGTCATTATACATGAGATGTATGTGGACTATTAAGCAGCATTGCTAGGAGAGGATTTCGGTATTTCATCATATTTCACTAAAGACTTATCTAGATATGACTATGTCTATTTGATGAAGTCCAAAGGTGAATCGTTTGAGATGTTTCGAACATTTCAAGATGAAGTGCAAAACAAACTTGGCAAAACTATTAAGTACTTCGATTAGATCGAGGTGGTGAATATTTGAGCCAAGAGTTTGACAATCATCTCAAAACTATGAAATCATTTCAGAGTTGACTCTCACCAGAACACCACATTGTATGGTGTGTCTGAGAGGAGGAATTGAATTTTGTTAGACATGGTTCATTCGATGATGTGTCAAGTTGACTTTCCTAATTCCTTTTGAGGATATGCATTAGAAATAATGAGGTTACACTGAATTGAGTCCTTACTAAATCGGTTCCTAAGGCCCCACATGAGATGTGGCATGGAAGAAAACTTAGTTTGTCTTTCATGAAGATTTCGGTTGCGAATCTTATGTAAAGAGACTTGTCTCTTATAAGTTAGCACCAAATCTGACTAGGTTATTTTCGGAAATTAATCTTACAACCGCAAAGAGAACAAAACGTTTGTTTCTCTACACGATTTGTTTCTTGAGAAATAGTTTCTCAATAAAGAATCTAGTGGGAGTAAAATTAATCTTGAAGAAAGTTCAAGAACCTGAAAATTACATGGATCCAAGAGTAGAGACGGAACCAAGTTCAGAAAGGAGTTGTGGAACCGGTTCAAGATGCACAAGTCCATCGTAGATCAGATAGGTTACAATCCAAGAAATATTGATTTCTCATTTCGGAAAGTAATAAGATGGAAGTCATTGAGAATGACGATCCTACTTCCTATCTTGAGGCGATGTCCACTCCTAATTTGGATAAATGGTTAGGAACCATGAAGTCCGAATTACAATCCATGTTCGATGATCAAGTTTGGAACTTGATTGAGCTACCTAAAAGTGTAAAAACTAAAGCGTGCAAGTAGGTCTTCAAGACCGACATGGATGGGAAGATGTATACTTTCATGACTAAGGATTGTAACAAAGGGATTTAGGCAAATTCATAGTATTGACTATGAAGGAACCCTTTTTTGCCAGTAACAATGTCAAAATCTATTAGAATTTCAATTGCCATTATCACATATTGTGACTATGTGATATGACAAATGGATGTCAAACGACTTTCTTTAAATGAAAAGATTATTAAGGATGTGTATAGTACACAACCCAAATGGTTTGTCGATCCAAGAAACTCTAATTAAGTATGCATGTTGCAAAGATCCATGAGATGGGTTGAAGCAAGCTTCAAGGAATTGGAATCTTTGTTTTGATGAATTGGTCAAAGAGTTTGACTTCATCAAAGAACAAAGATGAATCTTGTGTATGCATGAAATTCAGTGGGAGCGAAGTATTATATCTATTGTTTTATTACAATGATATCTTACTCATTGGAAAAACAAGTTCCGACACTTAAGAATGTCAAGTCTTGGTCACGGAAAGGTTTTTCAATGAAAGATATGGGTGAAGCCGCTTACATCCTTGGCATCAAAGATCTATAGAAATAGATCTAAAAGGATAAATCGGTTTGAGTCAAAGTATCCACATTGACAGGATTCTTAGAAGAGTCTAAGAATAGTAGCTTGTCAATAGGTCATGGTATTTCTCTTAGCAATATTCATTGTTTTATGACAATTGATGAGAAAAAGGGAAATGAATGAAGTTTCATATGCTTCGGCATTTGGATCTGTCATGTATGCCATGATTTGTACTAGACCCGGCATCTCATATGCTCTGAGCATGATGAGTCGATACCAATCTGATCCTGATGTGAACCATTGGATGGCAGTCAAGATGATCTTTAAGTACTTAAGAAGAACTAAGGATACGTTCTTGGGATTTGAAAGGTTGGAAGATAATCTTGTTGTAAGAAGTTACATAGATGACTAGCTTCCAAACTGACAAAGTTATTTTAAAATCGCAATTAGGATTTGTGTTTATGCTTATTAGAGGTGCAAGTTTGATTGAAAGAGTTCCAAGCAGAAATTGTAGCCAATTCTACTACTAAGGCCGAATTTTAGCAACATATGATGTGGCTAAAAGAGGCAGTTTGGATCAAAAGTTCATTAGTGTTTTGGAAATGTTCCAAGTATCACTAATCGGTGAAACTTTTGTTATGACAAATAGTGGTGCCACTTGTGCAAACAATGGAACCAAGGTCACAACAGGGATCCAAACACTCACTTAGACGTTCTTCGAGGAATTCATAAAGAATGAGAAGACGTTAAGATATACAAAATATCAACCGATGATGACATAAGGGATTCACTTACAAAGACCCTCGCATAGGCAGAAGCATGATCGTCATGTTAGATCCATGAGTATTCGATACATAAATGGAGCCTAGTGCAAGTGGGAGACTGTTGGTGTAATGCCCTAGGCTTTAGTTATGTTTAACTGAAAACCGTTATGTATCATCTTTATCGTTTAAGTTTATTATTTGATTATTATATAGTTTGCATATTTATTGTAATAATCTCAGTCCCTGATTATTGAGAGATTAATTAGTATAATTGTCAATGGATAATCATATGATGATTATATGCATAGAGATGCACATTGAAATTATGGATACTTGTTAGAGAACAAGTGACTGGACTTGACCCGTATGAGATTTATGTCATGGTCAAATGTCATAAATTAATCTCATATGGTCACTTCATTTAGTCCCTAGACCTGAGATTATCATGACCTTACATATGATGAAAGTCATGTTTAATTTTATTCAAACGATATCTTAACACGATATTTATAAAGGCTATCTTTGTCATGATCGGATTCATGATGGGAAGGATGATAAGTCAAGATGGAATTTGTCCCTCGAAAGAGAGATGTTTTGCTTGGGCCCCTCGATGAGTGATAATGATGGAAAGTGTGTGGCCACACCCCAATGCGATTGGAATATCATTATACTCAAGATCGAGAAAGCATTGAACAGATACAAGTTGACGTGGACCATGACTTGTGTTCAATATAACATCGTGAGACAAAGGGAGAAATGGAAGTGTACCATTGGAAACGTCAACTCTTACGTTATATTATTTGGGTAGACATAATGGCTTGCTAGAGTCCGCTTTTGTCTTATGAGAGTCGATATGATCGAACTCATTACCAACATAATATAATCCTATTGGGTCACACACAACTAAAATGAATTGGTTAAACCAAAGGAAGAATGATTGAGAGTTTCTGTTTGTGGCAGACTATACCGCGCGACATATCTGGCCATATGGCAGACTATACCGCGCGACATATCTGGCCACGGCACGTGGTTGGCGACCTGGTCTCCTAATTCGATTAGGAAACATATTCATACTAAAGTAGTATAAATATGAGAGGTCCGTTAACCACTAATGGTCTAGGCAAGAAATTTTCAAGCAAAATTCATAACAAAATACTCTCAATATTCTTCAAGGTTTTGATCTAGCAATCATCAAGAAATCCTTCTTGAATTCATTCAAAGGTGTGGATACCGAAAGAGGGTCTTCGCTCGTTCATCGATCAAGGCCTAGAGTTCAAGCAAGTTGAAGAACGAAGTTTGTGATTCGAAATCACATAATCAAATCGTTCGATAGCTCAAGAACGGAAAGCGTTCAAGGTTGGTAAAATTCTATCTCATAGGAATTTAAATTAATTGTATAGAACGGATCCTAGGGCTTCTTGGGTTTTATGTTTTTAATGCTTAATTCCGCTACGCATGGACCCGTAAAACCCAACAAGGAGTCCTTGTTTGTAGGATGTAATTTGCTTGAGAAGAACTTCCACAATTAGACTTCTACCTTCCTTAGTCACTCAAAACAATCCTTTCTTATCTTGAATTATTCCCTTGTGTGAGACACTACAAGAAAAATATGTTTTAGCGACGGAAAAATTCGTCGCTAAAAGCCAAAAATCCGTCGCTAAAGGCATTTAGCGACGGATTAGCGACGGAAAAAATATGTCGCTAAAACCCTTGTCGCTAAATATTAACGACTGATTTTGGGGTTGTCGTTAAAGTAACAACGGATAATTCCGTCGCTAAAACTCAAAAATCCGTCGCTAAACGTTGAAGAGGAACGACAAATTTTCCTATCACACGACAAATTAACGACGAATTTAGCGACAAATATATCCGTCGCTAAACATTATTTTATTTTGCTAAAAAAAACATTATTATATTTTTTGTTTTTTAACACACCAAATTACCGACGGATATTTTCCGTCGCTAAATTATTAATTCAAATTAAAAAATTTATATATATATATATATATATATATATATATATATATATATATATATATTTATATATACATTTAAAAATATATTAATATATTTTTAAATATATATAATTTTTTTTATTCAGTCCCATAACTATTATTCTCGAACAAGTCCTCCATGTTTCAGAAGTTACACTTTGCTCCTTGAATTTCTCTTATACTCAAATTAGCCTAATATATTTTAAAAGTTACACTTTATTCCCTAAACTTTTCTTATACTGAAACCAGTCCTCACATATTTCAAAAGTTACACTTTGCCCACCACCACCATCCACCACCACCATCCATCATCATCACCACCACCACCAACAACAACACCAACACCATTCATAAAAACATAGAAATTAAAACTAAATCTGAAAATATCAAACCAAAATTAAATCTAAAAAAATCAAACCCAATTTAAATCTAAAAAATCAAACCCAAATCTAGAGAGAAGTCAGGAATGGATCCGGTGCAGAAAGAGAAGAGACGGCGGAAAGGTCCCAGAAAAGTAGTTCCGGTCAAGAAAGAGCATTTTGAGGTTCACGAGTCCGGATAAGTCAGGAATGGATCCGGTGAGTGAGTTATTACGCAAACTCAGAACTCGGAGCTGGTCAAGACGAGTGAGGGAGTGAGTCATAAATTCACCACGAAGACCGTAGCTTTGGAGGACGAAACGGACGACGCGTCCTTGAACACATTTAGCACCTTGCCATTGACAGTAGTCAAAACGGTCGTTGAGAGTGTAGTGGAGTCTGTTGTCGCCGTCAGCTTTGGACTTGAAGGTGAGGAGAGCAACGGCGTCGGAGGGAAAGACGACAAGGTTAGCTGGAGGGTCCCCGACGGAAATAGAGACGGCGAGAGAGAGAACGAGAGTGAGGGAGAGGATATGGGAATTGTAAGAGGAAGAGGAAGAATGAATGGGATTTGAGATGAAGTTTCATTGTGTTTCAGTTGTTGTGATTTGAGGGAGGGAGGGAGGGAGGGAGGGAGGCGCAGGAGAGTAAAGAAAGAAAAAAATAGGGTTTTGCTATGATGAATTTGGACCATAGGATTTTGTGTGATTAATGGTTCAGATTGATTAAAATTTCAATCCATGTGAACATAAAACAACCAATCAAGTGAAAATGTGTTTGTGTTTCCTTGGATGAATTTGGACCATTAGATCTAATTGTAAGTACGCCAATCCAATTCGCAACCCTTTTTAGGTGCATTTTAAATGATAAAATCGCACCAAGGGGCGTTTTGGTAAATTCCCGGTCCGTTCCGAGACTTCCGGAAACATTTTATAAGTTTCTCTCGAAGGAAGTATATTTTAGTATTTTTCCCGGACAAAAGGACCTAAAAGGAATTAATCAGTTTGGACCTTTTGGGTATTAACCCGGAATGTTCCAGAATCTGGTTTTGGCGCCAAAATCGGTTATTAACTCCTCCAGTCGTGCGACAGCTTGAGGCATGGAAATTGGATACGTTAGGTCGTGCGACCAATTAATCCAATTTCCAAATCCACATTTAAATAGAGAAATGCTTCATTTGTCAAAGGGGGGGACACACAGTTCACACACAGATAACACACAAACTCACAGCCTCTCTCTCTCTAAACTCTCTCTATCTCTCTATATCCGCAAAACACACTTCTCTCTCCTCTCTCTCTCTATACGCAAAGGAGAAGATCTCCATTGAAGTCCCTAATATCCTCCCTAATCCAAGCTCTCCCTCCGGCCAAGACCCACGCCAATCCCCTCTCCGATCTCAAAACATACCGGTGACCTCTCCAACTCCCTCAATTTCAATCGCCATTAACGAGCTTCTCCCTCTCCCCGAATCCACCGGCGTCTTCCTCACCAATCAATTCGCCGGCCAAATCCATCATCAATCTTCCTTACCAAAACCTCAACCTAATCCCTCTCAACCGACGCCTTCTTCCCCTATTTCCAAATCCTAAGTCGATTGACCACCACCGCTACACCACCGATTTCAGTCTGCCGCATCTTCCGATCCCTTGACGTTTCTCTCTGTCCAATTTGCACCGGAGTAGTGACCACCGTTCCTCAATTGCTTCTCCCCTGTTCCAGAACCCAATTCCCCTCCAACACACACCTGCGTACTGGAAATTGCTCAATCTGGAATCTGAGTTTGTTCCGTTTCGAAGCCGAATTGAAGAATTCGATACCTAACGTGGTATAGAATTCGTGGACTACGAGGGTAACGATCCGTTTCTATCTCTCTTGCATTTACTGCTTATTCGTTTCATTTGCAATTAAATATGCCTTGGACTTGATAATTGGACTCCATCCGTCCTCAATTATCAAGTCCCAACTGCCGATCTCTCTGTTTAATTGTCATTGTTTAGTTTTATTGATGTTCATGATGTGAGTTTGTTGGATTCATTGCCTATTGGCCAAGGGAGTGTGGATCTCCCTATATTCACATCCTCTTGGTCAATCTATTATGAATTCGTTGGTTTTTGAGTTGTTTGGATATTGTGTTGGGATTTGATTTGCTCTCTGTTGGATCTGTGCTCAGATTGTAAGGTTCCTGCAGATGGTTAACTCGTGTCACGTGACACAATTGGACAGTTGGAGTCCTGTGTCACGCGACACAAGTGACTCTCTGCAGAGACTACATTTCAGTTGTAAGTTCTGTTAATCTTCGATGTAAAGTGGGACGTGGCCTCCCAGAGTCAATGGCTTACAAGTTGTATTTTCCCCTTGTTGAGTAATAAAACAAAGCACTCTTATGCATTTTATACTCATTCTTGTTATACACATTTTGCACACACGTTTGGATGGTTTGAATGTTGAACATAGAAAGACTCGTCTACGGACGAGGCGTGTTGGGTGAACTCTCGGTTCTTCCCAACACGTAACCTGACCCCCGAACCCATTTTCTCTTTCAAAAAGGTTTTCAATGTTTCCTCTAAAAACGGCGTGGCGACTCCCTTTATTTCTATTTTTTTTTGGCGAGCGCACATTCAGTGGCGACTCCGCTGGGGACTATTTGAAACTTGTTTTTCAAAAAGTGGGTCAGACTTTCGTTATTGTTCAACGTTCATTACATTCATTTGTGTGTGCTTGCTTGTGTGACATTCTATGTGCCTAAAATGCATTTTATTGCTTTGTTTTATTCCCTCCCCCTTTCTTGGTTCCTGTTAATATTGTGCTGGTACTGGGGCTGAGATATTGCATGGTGCTTGGAGGCTGGGGCTGATTTGGTCTTTGCTCAGATTCTGGCAATGGGACTCCTTCTGTCACGCGACAGATAGTGCCCTCCATATCCTGTGTCACGCGACAGAAGGTGGTCATTCTGCAGGAATTGATTTCTCTGATACAGGTTGTGATTGTGGGGCAGTCTCCCATGATCGATTATTGATCCTTGATTATTATGCTCTGCGGGAATGCGTGTGTGAGTTGTTTTCATTTCTCACCCCTTTTCAAATAAAAAATAAGTAATAAAAAAATCATTTTCATAAATAAAGGAATCTAGCCATCCCGCACACTATTGCACATAGATCTAGAACCCTCGGGTGCGATTGACGGCATCGCGGACGGCCATGAAATTCGCCTACGCTTGAGCGCCTAATGTCAAACCCATTCCCCTAGTGCGTTATAGGTGGCACCACACATTTAAACCTCACCCAAACGGTTGGTTTTTGCCACGCCATTTTCAAATACACTAAAATGAATTGTTTCAAAATTTCTAATAGACCTTCGTACCTCCCCAAAACCCTAGCACGTGTGGGCATGTTGCCAACGCAACATGGTTTCACGAGAGTACATGTCGTTCCCACGGAATGTTCTAACGAGAGATCATGTCGCTTTGTCAATGTGCACCGATGAGAGGTCATGCCGGATTTTTCCTTGAAATTCTTCAGGAATACCCGTTATGCTGCCCAAATTTCTCCATAAATTGGGGCTGCTCGTCCGTCCCATAAATGCTTTGGTTTTGTTTAGGTATTATCGACTATTATTAATTTTGAACCAATACATTTGGTGTATTTTTGAATGATGTGTCCATAGGTTCCCCCGAGGTCTAGATTGTGTGAATAAAGGGTTAGCCTTTCCCAACTGTTCATAGGACTTAAAAGACACCGATTTTTGCTTGAACAATAATAAAATGTTGCATGAGTCCATCTCCTTCCGTATTCTTCCATCTCCCGTACCTCCTCAAGATTCTCTATCCTCCGCCTTATACACGCTCTTTTCGCTCCAAGGCTACGGCAAGTTGGGTGTATACTCTCGTTCCCGGTGCTCATTGGTCTATATTCCCGAGGCGGAAGCAGTTCAAGTGCCCGAGTGATCGTCCATCTGATTCAGAATCCAAAATGCTCGGTGCAGAGAAGATTAAGACCCACCAGCCTGGAAGTTCATATCCCACGGGTCAGTAGAGTGCAAATGGTGTGTCCATTGAAAAGTGGCGAGCTACCCTTGAAGCTATTTTTCCTCGCGAGCGGAAGGCCCGATTACTTGCTCAGATTACGAAAGATAAGGAGAGATGGCTTGTGAAGGACAGAAAGATTGAGAAGGGTCCTCACCTCACCGATGGCAACGACACCCTTCCTCCCGTCCGAAGTTGATGCAGTCGATCAGTTCTCGTAGGATCTAGAGTGTCCGCTGTTGGACATGAGTCTGTCGAATCCAAGTTGGACCAGTTTTTTGCTTTGCAGTGATAAAAATCTTTGTTTCTATTCTTGCTAGACTCGAGACATTACTAGCACACCTACGTTACACTCAATTGAAATGGTCTTATTCCAAATGATCACTTGTGCTGCTCACCGACCAATGCTTTGAAATGGCTACTGTTTGAATCGATCAGAGTGAGAAAATCGACTGATATCCTTCTCAAAGTGGGGCTCACCAACTCCCCACCTCGATTCCAATATGCTCACATATCTTCCTTCGTCCTCATCATCTCGTTGCTCGATGAATTTGCACGGATCTTCCTCGAAGTAAGCTTAAGAAAGCAATGAAGACTTAATCTCGTTCGGATCATCCGGTAGGGACTGCGGTTAAAACCTTTCACCCATAGGAAAACCATTATCTCACCCTCACTAAATAATACCCCTTCAGTTCAAGATCGGCACGTTTTTGAAACCCGTCTAACCAGAAGAAGAGGGACTATCCTTGAGGCTCCCGTAATTCAAAAGAAGCATCGACCGTCTCCAAGCACAAGAACGATGGAAAGCAATGATCCATCCTAGGGACTAGCTGAAATGCTCCTCTCAAAGACAAAATTGAAAAAAAAGAGAGAGAGAGAGAGAGACAAAAATACAAAAAAAAAAAAAGAAAAGAAAAGAACAAAAAAAGAGAAAAAAAGAAGAAAAGAAAGAGAGCCTAGTCCCCAGCGATCCTCTCAAAAGCAAAAGTCAAAGGAACCGGTCGTTACTCGAGAGGAGTCTCAGAGTGAATAAAGAGACAGCACAGATGTCCCTCACCGTTACCTCTAACCAATTACGGCCATCCTCTCGATTTTAGAGGATATTCCCACTACCTTAACCAATTTCAAGCCGTCCTCTCAATTTTAGAGGACATTTCCATTACCATTACCCTTGCCCTTGGCCAAAAGCAAAAAAAAAAAGTGTGACCTCTCATTCTTAGAGGCAATGAAGATGCAATCATGGATTCCCTCACCTTAGAAATCCCAAACACTTCCCTGCAAGCCAACCTCTCATCTTTAGAGGTCCAGTCAGCAAAAGGCCTAGCCGACCTCTCGTTTTAAGAGGTCATGATATCCTAAATCACCCGAAGACCGATCGAAACCCCGAGACCCAGTCGCAGTTCCTACCGGATAGCAGTTTCATTCCAATATCGTCGAGATCTAAAACAGATTATTGCTTAAAGTGGAGCCAAGTCCATCCCGGCTCAAAAGATTATCAAGCGAAGATTGTGCAAATTCCCTCCGTTTATTCGACGTTGCATGTGAGCATATTTCATTTCTCCTTCGCAAACACTTGCCGTGAACGTCCCACTGGGACTTCACATCTGTGTCCCCTATCGACACTCCAATAGGACATGTTCTTTCAATTCTCAAAATCCTCAAAGGTCCTCATATCCTCGAAATCCAACGTTCATTCTTTTCATTCGGGATAAGCCGAACTATGGCGACCTGAGCTCCTCCCAAGGAGGGGAACGTAGGCAAACATAACTGGTCCGGTCAAAATCACAAATAAATCTCAGAAGATCCGGTCTCCTCAAGGACCATTCCCATACACTTTCCATCTTTCCGAGTTTGATTCTCGATATCAGTGGACTTTCTCCTCAGGATTAATTGAAATATTTGTTCATATCGGATTTGGCGGTTGACTAACCCGAACATCAATAAAGGGTTTTAAGAAGCTTTGTGATCATCACGAATAAGACAAGCTTTCAAGTGTCTCAACAAGTTTTCTCTTTCTACATCATAGGAAGATAGACCTAAAAACCGTGTCGGTCAGCAGGGGCTTCCATACACTTCTCCACACCTTGTGATGCTTATACTCTCTCAAAAGAGTCAAACCTAAAGCGAGAGTGTCATACAGAAAATGGGGATACATTCCCACCCTCGAAGGATGTGCCCCTGCACATAAACATTTTCGAGTCTTGTCCAGCGACTGATTGATTACGGTTTGAAATGATGGGTTGCCTCCACGGCCACAAGATGACTCTGTCCGCGATGAAGCTGCATGAAATCTCCTCAAGCTGGGGCTTTGGTTAAGGTATCCCTCAGGCTCTCCTTACCAGATTCCCTCCAGGTTTGCTTTGCACTATCAACTGGGGCTTCGCCAAGCCGGGATTGCTCTCTGCCCCCCTCTGCTGCTTGCTGGCTCAGACGTGTGATACACTATGTTCTCACTAGCAACAAACCTGCTGCAATCTGTACTCCCGGGAGCATCCCCGACTTGCCTAAGCTACACCATATCATCCATACACCATCACTCATGGGAGAGGGTCTACCCCATCATAAACACTTTCATCCTATACACGACCCCTCATAGCATAATGGCTACCTACACATCTGCTCATCAAGCCTTACAAAACCCTCCCTACTTCCTATTCTCCCCAGCTGAGATGGACTTGTGCAACAAAAGATTAATAATGCATAAGTAAGAGGTTAAATAAAATGCAAAGTGTCTAGAGTGTTGTGTCTCCCCCCGCAGAGTACAATAATCAGGTGATCGTAATGTGATCGTAAGGACTGCCCCTCAAATCACAATCTTGGACAGGGATTCCAAACCCTGCAGGTGGCAGACCCCGCCTCTATTATCTTCATAAGGCCCAGAACTACGAATTGGCTTGATTCCCTTTTTAAGGGATACGTAGGAATCCTTTCTCCAAAGGTCCAGCCATCTGATCTCACCAGCATCATCGGAAAGAGCTCCAGCTGCCCCAGTCTCCAAGCAATACTTGTCAAAGAAAAGAGCCCCAGCTGCCACAAGAATCCAAGCAATAATGCTCACCGGTCTCGACGACTTCAAAAGCCTATTGTGCAAAGACCGTCCCGTGAATGGCCACCCAGCAAGCATCGACAAGTGGTAGAGGCCATAACCTATTCCCATGCAGAATCAATGGTAGCATGAGACCATAGACAGCTCTCCCAACAAGCAGTTATAGCCTAAGACCCTCCGGCAGCCACATCCACCCTCGCAGGTACAATAGCCAACTGAGCATCACCGAGCCTCGAAGACCGGCCTTCAGACAAAAAAAAAGAGAGAGAGAACAAAAATTCCGTATCTATGTTAGTCTCCCAAGCAGAGCACACAAAGATCAACGGCTCCAAAATCCCAAAAAGAAGCCAACTCCCCAAAAAGCAGAGTCTCCGGCTTACCAGGCAAAAATCAAAAAAAGAAGCTAAATCCCCAGATAAAAGCAGAGTCCTCGGCTTACCAAGAGAAGTCCAGGACACAAAAATCAACAGGCAACAAAAAACCGTCCAGCAGCAAAACCGGTAAAAGAACAACAAAAGAGCAGGAAAGCAGTAGCGTGAGACCCCTGGCAGCTACACTTATCCCCAACAGAGCAAAAGAAGTAGCGTGAGACCCCTGGAAGCTACACCTATCCCCAGCAAAGCAGAAGCAGAAGTGGTATGAGTCCCTCTGGCATCCACGAAGAGAAGCAGCAGTAGTGTGAGACCCTCCAGCAACTACCCTGCACCAACAAAGTGGTATGAGTACCTCCGGCATCCACGAAGAGAAGCAGCAGTAGTGTGAGACCCTTCGGCAACTACCCTGCACCAACAAAGTGGTATGAGTCCCTCTTGCATCCACAAAGAGAAGCAGCAGTAGTGTGAGACCCTCCGGCAACTACCCTGCACCAACAAAGTGGTATGAGTCCCTCCGGCATACACAAAGACCAGTTGTAGCATGAGACCCTCCGGCAGCTACAACTCATCAACAGCGATAGCATGAGACCCTCTGGCAGCTACTCGCAAATACCAGTTGCAGCATGAGTCCCTCCGGCAGCTACAACCTGGCACAAAAGGCAGCTACTAGCCAACCGCAGTAGTACCGACTCCTCAAGAAGTCACAGGTAAGCACAGCAAAGGTATGAAGATACATCTCTACCCCTTTCTTGCTTGTAGTCAGTTTTGGTAATTCCGAACTACGATTTGGCTTGATTCCCTTTTTAAGGGATACGTAGGAATCCTTTCTCAGAAAGGTCCAGCCATCTGATTCTCCAGATTCACCTTCTAGCCCGTTGCTTTATCCCATGATGCTCATTGGGATTGGGTCTTATTTTATCGACAACCCCACTTTTTCCAAAAGTGACGTTGCCGAGGGGCTCTATAAGTACGCCAATCCAATTCACAACCCTTTTTAGGTGCATTTTAAATGATAAAATCGCACTAAGGGGCGTTTTGGTAAATTTCCGGTCCATTTCGAGACTTCCGGAAATATTTTATAAGTTTCTCGCGAAGGAAGTATGTTTTAGTATTTTTCCCGGATAAAAGGACCTAAAAGGAATTAATCAGTTTGGACCTTTTGGGTATTAACTCGGAATGTTTCAGAATCTGGTTTTGGCGCCAGAATCGGTTATTAACTCCTCCAGTCATGCGACAGCTTGAGGCATGAAAATTGGATACGTTAGGTCGTGCGACCAATTAATCCAATTTCCAAATCCACATTTAAATAGAGAAATGCTTCATTTGTCAAAGGGGGGACACACAGATAACACACAAACTCACAGCCTCTCTCTCTAAACTCTCTCTATCTCTCTCTATCTGCAAAACACGCTTCTCTCTCCTCTCTCTATATACGCAAAGGAGAAGATCTCCATTGCCGTCCCTAATATCCTCCCTAATCCAAGCTCTCCCTCCGGCCAAGACCCACACCAATCCCCTCTCCGATCTCAAAACATACTGGTGACCTCTCCAACTCCCTCAATTTCAATCGCCATTAACGAGCTTCTCCCTCTCCCCGAATCCACCGGCGTCTTCCTTACCAATCAATTTGTCGGCCAAATCCATCATCAATCTTCCTTACCAAAACCTCAACCTAATCCCTCTCAACCGACGCCTTCTTCCCCTGTTTCCAAATCCTAAGTCGATTGACCACCACCGCTACACCACTGATTTCAGTCTTCCGCATCTTCCGATCCCTTGACGTTTCTCTCTATCCAATTTGTACCGGAGTAGTGACCACCGTTCCTCAATTGCTTCTCCCCTGTTCCAGAACCCAATTCCACTCCAATACACACCTGCGTACTTGAAATTGCTCAATCTGGAATCTGAGTTTGTTCCATTCCGAAGCCGAATTGAAGAATTCGATACCTAACGTGGTATAGAATTCGTGGACTACGAGGGTAACGATCCGTTTCTATCTCTCTTGTATTTACTGCTTATTCGTTTCATTTGCAATTAAATATGCCTTGGACTTGATAATTGGACTCCATCCGTCCTCAATTATCAAGTCCCAACTGCCGATCTCTTTGTTTAATTGTCATTGTTTAGTTTTATTGATGTTCATGATGTGAGTTTGTTGGATTCATTGCCTATTGGCCAAGGGAGTGTGGATCTCCCTATATTCACATCCCCTTGGTCAATCTATTATGAATTCATTGGTTTTTGAGTTGTTTGGATATTGTGTTGGAATTTGATTTGCTCTCTGTTGGATCTGTGCTCACATTGTAAGGTTCCTGCAGATGGTTAACTCGTGTCACGCGACACAATTGGACAGTTGGAGTCCTGTGTCACGCGACACAAGTGACTCTCTACAGAGACTACATTTCAGTTGTAAGTTCTGTTAATCTTCGATGTAAAGTGGGACGTGGCCTCCCAGAGTCAATGGCTTATAAGTTGTATTTTCCCCTTTGTTGAGTAATAAAACAAAGCACTCTTATGCATTTTATACACACTTTGCACACACGTTTGGATGGTTTGAATGTTGAACATAGAAAGACTCGTCTACGGACGAGGCGTGTTGGGTGAACTCTCGGTTCTTCCCAACACATAACCTGACCCCCGAACCCATTTTCTCTTTCAAAAAGGTTTTCAATGTTTTCTCTAAAAACGGCGTGGCGACTCCCTTTATTTCTATTTTTTTTGGCGAGCGCACATTCACTAATTATTTGTTATGTATTTAATGGTTAAGATTTTACTAAACCTAATGATCCATGTGAATGTTTGGATTCAATGACTTATTGCCACCTCTTATTTTTATTTATTTATCGTCAAAATTCTTTTTATGTTTATAATAATTAGAAAAAATAATAAATAACAAAAATTATAATTTATCTTGCAAAAAACAATAATAATTAAATATAAAATAATATTACATAAAACTATACTTATTAGTAACTTTCAACCCCTAAACCCTAAATCACATATTGCCACATCTTATATTTATTTGTTTATCCTCAAAATTTTCTTGATGATTATAATAATTAGTTAATAAATTAATAATAAGAATAATAATTTATCTTTCAAATATTTTGAACTTTTATATACTATACCCTATACCTTGTATCCTATACCTTGTACCCTATATACTATATTATATATACTATACCCTATACCTTATATAAATATAAATAGATATTTTGAACTTTTTAGTATTGAAGTTTTTTTTCAAAAAGTTATATAAAAAAGTTAGAAAAAAACTAAACAAATGAAAGTATAATTGGGTATAGGGTATAGGGTATTAGGTACAGGGTATAGGGATAGGGTATAGTGTATAGGGTATAGGGTATAGTGTATAAGGTATAGGGTATAGGATATAGGGGTATAGGGTATAGTGTATAGGGTATAGGGTATAGGGTATAAGGTATAGGGGTATAGGGTATAGGGTATTGGGGTGTAGGGTATAGGGTATAGAGTATAGGGTATAGGGTATATAGGGTATAGGGTATAGGTGAATGTGCGCTCGCCCGAAATTTCGGTTTATTTCGAAATGATGAAAGTAAAGGAGTCGCCACGCCGTTTTTTAGAATGTCTAAATCTAAAAAAGGTTTCTGCAAATAGGTCACGATATGTCGTATGACACATGATTCCAGTGACCACATATGTTGCGTGACACAGGATCACCTTGGAACAATATGTCGCGTGACATACAGAGACCATCTGCAGAAACTTACACAATGAACACCAGAATCAACAATAACTAATACAGATCCAATTGATTAACCGAATTATATACGAAATACAAAAATAACAACAAATCGACCCCGGGAGTGTGGATATGGGTAGATCCACACTCCCTTGGGGTTTGAACACCAAATTCAAGCAAATATTCAACAAGAGCAATTCAATTACACAGACCAAATGACTTAAACAGAGAGATTGCGATTGGGATTCAGTAATCTAGACAGATGGAGTCTGATTACTGAATCCTAACAGAAGTAGACAATGAAATTATAGAGAATTGAGTTAAAGGAAGAGAGAGGAGATAGTTTGAAATTTGTTACCCTTGATGCTTCCACGAATCTTGTATCAAGTTAGATACAGAAACCTTCAATTCACTGCTACTGGTCTTGAGATCCTGAGAGAGTTGGTGCAAAGGGGTTTAAGTAGCTTGGTTTGAGAGGGGGGTTTGGATTGGGTGGAATTGGTTAGATTGGAGGTAGGAAAGAGAGGGAATTGTGTTTGGGGGCTTCGTTACGATGCAATTTCTGCAGAGTAATAGTAGGCTGAAGTTGGGATCCATTTCTGAGAGGGGGAGGGTCTTATTTATAGGCTGCAGTTAGTGGTCACCTTGTGTCGCACGACTATACGTAACCACTTTCCATGCCTCGACTTGTCGCGTGACACAAGGTGGCCTCAACCGCTTTTGGCGCCAAAACCAGTTTCTGGAACATTCAGGCCTAAATACCCAAAAGGTCCAAAAAGGTTTATTCCCAACAAGTCCCTTTGCATGAGTAAGGTACCAAAAGGTACTTCCTTCACGGGAAACCTATGAAATGTTTTCGGAAGTCTCGGGATAGGCCGGGAATTTACCAAAACGCCCCTTAATGCAATTTTATTACATTAAAATGCATCTAAAAGGTTGCGAATTGGATTGGCGTACTTACAGAGCCCCTCGGCAACGTCACTTTTGGAAAAAGTGGGGTTGTCGATAAAATAAGACCCAATCCCAATGAGCATCAAGGGATAAGGCGACGGGCTAGAAGGTGAATCGGGGAGTCTAATGGCTGGACCTTTCTAAGAAAGGATTCCTATGTATCCCTTAAGAAGGGAATCAAGCCAAATCGTAGTTCGGAAATTACCAATCACAAGCAAGAAGGGGGAAGAGATGTGTCTTCATACCTTTGCTGTGCTTACCTGTGACTCCTTGAGGGGTCGGTACTACTGTGGTTGGCTAGTAGCTGCCTTTGGTGCCCGAGGGTTGTAGGCTGCCTTGGAGGGACTCATCTTTGCAAGCGGTATTTTGCGAGTAGCTGCCGGAGGGTCTCATGCTATCGCTGCTGACAAGTTGTAGCTGCCGGAGGGTCTCATGCTGCAACTGGTCTTTTTTGGATGCCGGAGGGTCTCATACCATTTTGCTGGTGCAGGGTAGTTGCCGGAGGGTCTCACACTACTGCTGCTGACGAGTTGTAGCTGTCGGAGGGTCTCATGCTGCAACTGGTCTTTTGTGGATGTCGGAGGGTCTCATGCCATCTTGTTGGTGCAGGGTAGTTGCCGGAGGGTCTCACACTACTGCTGCTGACGAGTTGTAGCTGCCGGAGGGTCTCATGCTGCAACGGGTCTTTTGTGGATGCCGAAGGGTCTCATACCACCTTGTTGGTGCAGGGTAGTTGCCGGAGGGTCTCACACTACTGCTGCTTCTCTTAACTGGGGATAGGTGTAGCTGCCAGGGGACTCACGCTACTTCTTTTGTTCTGTTGGGGATAAGTGTAGCTGCCAGGGGACTCACGCTACTTCCGTTTCTGCTCTTTGTTGTTCTTTTGTCGGTCTTGTTGCAGGACTGTCCTTGCTGATTGTTCGTCTTTTCTTTTGTACCCTTAGCTTTGCTTGGGAAGCTGGGGATTCTGCTCTTGTCTGGGGAGTTAGCTTCTTTCTCGCTTGGTTCGGTAAGCCGGGGACTCTGCATTTTTGGGGAGTCGGCTTCTTTTCTCTTGGTTTTGGAGCCGGGGACTCTGCATTTCTGGGGAGTCGGCTTTTTTTTTTTTGGTTTTGGGGCTGGGGACTCTGCATTTCTGGGGAGTCATTTTTTTCTTTTGTCTTATGGGCGGTTGATGCTGTTGGGCTCTGCTTGGGAGGCTATCACAGATACGGGCTTTTTTGTATTCTTCTTCTTTCCTTTTTTTTTCGGTTTGACCTGAGGGCCAGTCTTTGAGGTTTTGTGAGACTCAGTTGATCATTGTACCTGCAAGGGAATCTACAGAATATGCCATAAGGGTTAACATTGCAGATCATCAAGTTATAGGGGCATTTTTGAAAATTGGGCCATGGGGAACGTTCTGTCGCGTGGCTATTTAAAGCCATTGAACAGTCCCTCATAAAGGCGAACAGGCTTCATTTTTGAAACACATTGTTGGAGGGAGGTGGACGGTTTTGCGAAGAGAAAGCATCCCCTTGTTCAATTTGCAGTATAATCAATCGATTCTATGGCTTGATTTTGTTCTTGGTTTGTCAATATGCCTCCTAGACAAAGGCCCACGAAGAAGGGTCCTTCCCAAGCTCAGCTAGCAGCTCGGAGAAAGAATTCCTTAAGGAATCAACGGCCCTTCGTCCCTCAAACTGTGAGGGGAGATTTTTATCCTCATCTTAAAGAGCACACTTCAGCGCCGGAGAAGAAAACGAAGGTAATTTTGTAACCCTTGCCTTTTTGTTGTAATGAAAAGTCGGATTTTGTGCCAAAATGATCAAATTTGCTCTATCTCTTGGATTCATGAATTTCCTACATACTTTGAGTTATCTAGAAGTTATGAATGCATGCCTGGATGATCAAACCCTAGTTCTGCTTGAAATTCGAAATATGCAACTGGTTTATTGACATGCTTTTCTTTCGGAGGGATATTCATACCTGCGCTGTGTTTACCTGCAGGAGTTGCGTACCCGGGGCTCTTCGGAGGTTATTGGCCGGTTGTGGGATCTGCTGCCCGGCAGTCAGGAGCTTGACCATTCGCCGAAATGCTTAGTATACGCTGCTGGGTTAGGGTCATTCTTTGATATGGCGAGGGCTGTTAGAGGTACTCAGAGGAGCGTTGGACTGGTGAAGGAGTTCAGGGAGTTCTGGTGGGAGACTACCCACTTTTTCCATTTTTCTTGGGGTGAGGCAACTGTCACGCCATACGACTTTGCTGTGATTACCGGCCTCCCATTCACTGATGAGCCTTTATTCTTGGAGGAGCCTATTTTGGATGATGACCACAGCCTCCCACTGAGGCCTATTTTATGGAGCTGATCGGCTTTGTTCCCCAGGATAAGAAGGGGAACGGATATGAGCTTGGGGATCTCCATGGCCAGATGGTTGAGCAGAGTACCGATTATCCAGCTGAGGTGGCAGACACTGAGGAGGATAGGTTGAGAGCTCTGAGATTGGCTAGGGCTTTTGTTTGGGTCGGTTTTTCGGATATGTTGTTCATCAATGCCACGTCTTCGGCTTTGTTTTCTTTGTTAGAGCTTTTGAGGGATTGGACTACTATTGGGACCCGGTCTTGGGGAGAGGCCGGATTGGCCGAGTTATATCTGGCTCTTGATGATGTCAGCCGGGGGAAGGCTATGTCCTTCAACTGCTGTCACTTGGCTTTTGAAGTACTTCTTGGTCTGACCTCCTTTTTGAATACCGTTTCTTTATGTTCCCTCCTTTTCTTATCAGTCTGTCTTTGTTTTGTCCTTTCTTTTCTCAGGTCTGGGCTTATGAGGTTATTGGTTGCTATGCTTGGCGAGTAGGGGAGGCTTACCCGACCACTACATTTCCTTCTATGAGGCGCTGGGTGAAGGACGCATGGCATAAAGTTCGGACGGCGGATACCAAGGGACGGGTGTCTGCCTCTTATGATGATACCCTTATCTATTTGCGGCGGACCCCTGGAAGTCTGACTTTATTTCCTTGGGTTGACCGATATGCTGGGGTCAATCTGGAGCATGCCCTTCATCTGACTGAGTGCTGCAAGCTGCTGGTGGGCTTATCCAGGGATGCTTTGTATTTGGACGAGCGGGTTTATAGACAGCATGGCCCCGGGAGCGTTGCTAGAGTCCCATACGATCCTCCTGCTGAGATGTGGTTTCCTAGGAAGCTTGATGACGTGGCCGCTTTGATCCAGGGGGAGCCTGCTTTTAATTATATTGAGGATGATGGGGACTATGGGGCTTATGTGGCTACGAGGCTGAGATCACCGCAGGTGGTTGCGAGACGTGATACTCAGGCTCCGGGCCCTTCTACTGGACATGTTGCAGATGCTCCTTTACCTCCTCCTTTTGTAGACTTTCAGGATGGGGATCATATGAGGCGGGCCACTCTTGATACCAGCCGGATTTATCCATACTTTCATCTCCCTAAGGGCACTCGATCTGTAAGCAGCTGCCTTTTCTCTGCTTATTGTTTCGGACTGCTGAAAACCCTTGTCTTTTATGATGACTGATTTTTGATTTTTCTTCTGTTTGATTATTATTAGGTCTCGGCCGACATTTACTGGATCTTTGCTCGCCATTATACCGGGGCCATGGACATGATTGATCAGCTGGTGAGGAGCAACCGGTATTTGAGGGAGAGGTGTACGGCTCAGAGCTCTGATGATAGTGATTCCACACTCAGCTTGCCCGACAGGAAAAGAGCTCGGACTGATATGTCTGTGCGGATACACATTTACCTCGGACCAAAACTGCTCGTCGTCGTCCACCTAGCCCTTCCAGTTCTAATAGCGATGCTTCCAGAGATCCTCATGAGCTTGAGACTTCGACTATTCCTGTTATGCATGAGCTCTTCCGGGATGATCCTGTTGTGTACCATGCTCCTGCTGCTGTTCCGGATCCTGAGGAAGGAGATGCAGATAGAGAGAGCGGCGAGGGTGCTGATGATGATAGCTCTGACGATGATGAGGGCTCTTACATTTCTGGAGATGATAGCTCAGAATAGTTTCTTTGGATTGATTTGTGACTCTTTTGATTATTGTACCCTGCTTTGGCAAGAAGAACAGATAAAACACTCTTTTCTTTTTTATTTACATTGCACCTAGTACCTTATTAGTTATTAGTTGTTTGCGCGAGTCCATTTTTTGGGGCAGAATGGAAATGAATGGCTTTTGAATGGTTATAGTATGAGTATGAATGGTTTGCGTGTTTTGGGCTTGTGTTTGTGAATGGTGAATGTATATGCTATTTTGAATGATATTTCCCTCTCCCATGATGCTTGTAGGGTGTCTCTGTTCCTTTGCAGTTTGAAACAAGTCGGGGCGTGCCCTGGTACTGATCAGATTGCAGCTTGCTGATGTCTGGTGTTGGACTTACTATGTCGCACGACTCAAGGTAGCCAGGGTACATTCTGTCGCGTGACATTAAAAGTCATGCTGGTAGGCCTTCCAATCTAGGCTTCCACCGTGCCTTTCAAGCCTTTTACTCTTTCTTAGGACATGGGACTCAGTAGTTCCATCATGAAGTAGGCTTCTTTGTAATAAAATCCATTCTCAAGTACTGATGTTATGGAAACAGCCCCGGGAACCACACACATACATCAACTTCTGACCGAGCCCCAGTCTGCCACACAGTCTTTTACAGCCCCAGGGTGAGATTGA
Source organism: Adenophora triphylla var. japonica (assembly GCA_022495995.1). Lineage (NCBI taxonomy): Eukaryota > Viridiplantae > Streptophyta > Magnoliopsida > Asterales > Campanulaceae > Adenophora > Adenophora triphylla. Next base: position 127,264 of record JAFEMH010005197.1, on the reverse strand, counting down.
TCTTCAGGTTTTAGTCAGTCAGACGGCGGACAAGACTCAAGAGTTTTTATATGCAGGGGCTCATTTTTCGAAGGTGTGAATGAATCCCGATTTTCTGTATGACACTCTCGCTTTTGGGCTTGACTCTTTTGGGAGAGTATAAGCGCAACAAGGTGTGGAAAAGTATATGGAAGCCCCTGCTGACCGAAATGGTGTTTAGCTCTATCTTCCTATTATGTAGAAAGAGAAGACTTGTCGAGACACTTGAAAACCTGTCTTATTCGTGATGATCACAAAGCTGCTTAAAACCCTTTATTGATGTTCGGGTTATTCGACCGCCAAAGCTGGTATGAGCAAATATTTTTATCAATCCTGAGGAGAAAACCCACTGATATCAAGAATTAAACTCGGAAGGATGGACAGTGTATGGGCATGGTCCTTAAGGAGACCAGATTTTTCGAGATTTAAATGCGATTTCGACCGAACCAGTTATGGTTGCCTACGTTTCCCTCCTTGGGAGGAGCTCAGGTCGCCGTAGTTCGGGCTTATCCCAAATGAAAAGAATGAAGTTCGGGGATGTTGAGGACTTTTGAGAATTTTGGGCATTGAAAGAATATGTCCTCTTGGAGTGTCGATGGGAGACACGGATGTGAAGCCCCAGTGGGACATCCACGGAGAGTGTTTGCAGAGGAGGAATGAAATATGCTCACATGCAACGTCGAATGAACGGAGGGAATTTGCACAATCTTCGCTTGATGTCCTGAAACTGCTATCCGGTAGGAACTGCGACTGGGTTTCAGGGTTTCGATCGGTCTTCGGGTGATTTGGGATATCATGACCTCTTAAAATGAGAGGTCGGCTAGGCCTTTTGCTGACTGGACCTCTAAAGATGAGAGGTTGGCTCTTGGGTATGTGTTTGGGATTTCTAAGGCGAGGGAATCCATGATTTCATTTTCAATGCCTCTAAGAATGAGAGGTCAATCTTGGCTTTGGTCAAAGGCAAGGGTAATGGGAATGGGAATGTCCTCTAAAATCGGGAGGACGGCTTGGGATCGGTTAGAGGTAATGGGAATATCCTCTAAAGTCGAGAGGATGGCCGGAGTTGGTTGAGGTAATGGTGAGGGACATCCGTGCTGTCTCTTTATTCACTCTGAGACTCCTCTTTGAGTAATGACCGGATCCTTTGACTTTTGCCTTTTGAGAGGATCGCCGGGGACTAGGCTCTCTTTCTTTTCTTTCTTTTATTTTTCTTCTCTTTTTTTTTGTATTTTTGTCTCTTTCTTTTTTTCTTTCGAGAGGAGAATTTCAGCTAGTCCCCAGGATGGATCATTGCATTCGTCGTTCTTGAGCTTGAAGACGGTCAATCTTTCTATGAATCACAGGAGTCTCAAGGGCAGTCCCTCTTCTTCTGGCGATGGCTAAATGGGTTTCAAATATGCCGATCTTGAAATGAAGTGGTATTATTTAGTGAGGGTACGGTAATGGCTTTCCTAAGGGTGAAGGTTTCAACCGCAGTCCCTACCGGATGATCCGAACGAGATTAAGTCTTCATTGCTTGCTTTAAGCTTACTTCGAGGAAGATCCATGCGAATTCATCGAGTCAACAAAATGGTGAGGACGAAAGAAGACATGTGAGCACAGGAGATGCGAGCTGGGGACTTGACAAACCCCAATTAGAGAATGATATCAGTTGATTTTCCCACTCCGATTAATTCAAATATTAGTCATTTCAAAGCATTAGTCGGTGAGCAGCATGAGTGATTATATAGAATAAAACCATTTCAAATTAAATATAATGTGGGTAAGCAAGTAATGTCTCGAGTCTAGCAAGAATAGAAACAAATATTTTATTTATTGAAATAAAAGACTCATAACAAGGATGTAATAGACTTAAAACATAAAAACGAAATCTGCTAGCAAGATAAACAATCTAAGACCCTACGATGCCTGCCTGACTGACTTCTTCACATGAGGAATCTTTAGAGCTGTGGAAAAGGATTATTGGCCACCTTAGGAGAAGCTTTCTCAATTCTACCTTCGTCAACCAGTTTCTGAATAAGCACCTTTAGAACGGAACAATCATTGGTTGAATGCCCAGGGTACTGATGATAGTAACAGTACTTACCACGATCCAAATTCAGATTAGGTTTGGTGGGATGGTAGTTATCAAGCGGCTTTATCATTCCTCTTCGCATCAATCCATTGAAAGCCTCTTCAGTTGATATCCCGAGGTCATCGAATTCTCGCTTCTTACGAGGAGGGAACTGACGGAGATCCCGAATATTGCCTCCTTCATGGGAACTCAGCTCGATCTTCCCCTCATCAATGAGTCCTTGAATGATTATCCTTAACTGAAAGCATGCATGGGTGACATGTCCGGGATATTGGTGATAGTCGCAATATTTGCTTGGATCCAGGTTTTCACTGTGATGAAGAGGGATATAATTGACTAGTGGCTGAACTAAACCTCCGCTTACCAAAACCTTGAGAAATTGATTCATAGGCATCCCTACCTTTCCCCAATACGCCTTCTTTTTTGTTTTCTGGACTTTCTCTGGAGGGGACTCAGGTATTAACATCCCTTGCTGGATAGGGCTCGCAGCTGGAATAAAGGACATCTGATTCACAGTTATATATGAGGTTGGTCCTGAGCGCTGGTCTTGCGGGGATGATAAGCTGAAACCATATGAACTCATTGGTGATTGTGGAACACTTCCTTGCGGGGGAGCTTGGTCGGGATGGAATAGCAGTGATCCCTCCTGAGTGAAATAATGACATGACCTTTGGGAATCTGGTTAGTACGGACTCTTCACATCAGGTTGACTAGGAACATTAAAAACCTCGGGGATAGGCTGCTCATCTTCAACCTGGGCTTGGACCACATGAGGTGCTGGGGAAAGAATCTTGTCCTGCCTATCTTCGTTTACCCCTTTCATTACATTTCCGTCCCCATACTCAACACCACTGGCCTTGATGATTTCTTCATATGATCCATCTTCGTGACGAATTATCGTAACCCCTCGGATACGCATTGCTTCAACAAATCGAGAGTGAGCCTCTTCCTCTCGGGCTTTGGCGACTTGGGCAAGCAATTGAGCCTTGCATTCACGAACCATGGCGGCTTCAAGAGCAGCCTGCAACTCTGCTACTGACAGGTCATTCATGTCCAACTGGCCCGAAGTGAGGGGAAATCCAGACTGAGCGGATGGCATATCTCTTGCACCAGACATCTTTGAACAGTAGAATGGATGAGGACTTCGAAGGAAATTGCAAATATTTCAGAGAGATGGACTGACTGATCACTCCTTGCAACAGAGCACGCACCCAAACTTGTCACTACTACAAAAGGGTAGATTATAAGGTATTGAAGGGAAATTTGGAGGAACGGGAGAGGGAAAAGGAATGGGACAGACTCGCACAAACAATCTTATTAATCTTCAAGTATAAATTAGTGTTTTAAATCCTAATTACGGTTGGAAAAGGGGAAGCCTTTATTCATGCTAACTATACCTTGGGGAAGCCTAGGGACGCAACGTTCAAATTACACTAAATGCCTTGCTTTGAAATATATAATAGGTAATGATACCTAACCAAAGCCTAACACCATTATGGAACGGAGAGGTTGTCCAAATTTCTAGGGAAATTTGGGCAGCATAACGGGTCTTTTCGAAGAATTTCGAAGAAAAATTCGGCATGACCTCTCGTCGGTGCACGTTGACAATGCGGCATGATCTCTCGTATAGAACACGCCACGGGAGTGACATGTCCCTACGCGAAATCATGTTGCATTTGGCAACATGCCCACAAGATGCGAGATTTTGGGGGAAGGTATAAGGACCTACGCTATGTTTCAAAATAATTCATTTTGTTGTAATAAAAACATTGTATCAAAAACCAACCGTGGGTAAGGTTAAATGTGTGGCACCACCTATAACGCACTAGGGGGTTAGGTTTGATTTCAGGCGCTCAAGCGTAGGCGAATTTCATGGCCGTCCGCGATGCCGTCAATCGCACCCGAGGGTTCTAAGTCTAAGTGATGTAGTGTGCGGATGACTACATTCTTTTATTTAAAAAAAACAAGATTTATTTTATTTTATTTTATTTTGAAAAGAGAAAAGAAAACACACACACACCCTTACGGGAATACGGGAACAACAATCAGCCGAGCCACATTCGATCCAAGGGACCGCCCTCAAACCAGACTTCTGAGTATCTGTTCAGTGGCCACCCTTTGTCGCGTGACACAGGACATCAAGAGACAAAGGTGTCGCATGACCTGGATGGTCACTGAACCAATATTCTGCAACCATCAAATCAACCCCTATACCTCCATGGCAAGAACAAAGCAAAGACAACTAATGCACAAACAAGGAATACAAAGCACATGGGGTTCACAAGTCTCATATTGAACAAAATGTATGAACCACAAATGATTGTCAAAGATGCACACAAAATGGATGTATTGGATGTCTAACTTAATGAAAGCTTGACCCACTTAACATTTGAAAAACAGGTTTTCAAAGTCAATCTATCCCCAGCGGAGTCGCCACTGAATGTGCGCTCGCCTGAAATTTCGGTTTATTTCGAAATGATGAAAGTAAAGGAGTCGCCACGCCGTTTTTGAGAGGAAACATTGAAAACCTTTTTAGAGAGAAAACACGGGTTCGGGGGTCAGGTTAATTGTTGGGAAGAACCGAGAGTTCACCCAACACGCCTCGTCCGTAGACGAGTCTTTCAATTAAACATCCAAGCAAAATCCAAAGTGTGTGCAAGTGTTGACAATGAACAAGTGTGGTAAACATGCATCTTATTAATATGAATTGAGATTTACAACTCGTGAACCCATTATTTATGGAGGCCACATCCCTGCTACAACAATCTAAAACAGATTACAACTAAAAAAGGTTTCTGCAAATAGGTCACGATATGTCGCATGACACATGATTCCAGTGACCACATATGTCGCGTGACACAGGATCACCTTGGAACAATATGTCGCGTGACATACAGAGACCATCTGCAGAAACTTACACAATGAACACCAGAATCAACAATAACTAATACAGATCCAATTGATTAACCGAATTATATACGAAATACAGAAATAACAACAAATCGACCCCGGGAGTGTGGATATGGGTAGATCCACACACCCTTGGGGTTTGAACACCAAATTCAAGCAAATATTCAACAAGAGCAATTCAATTACACAGACCAAATGACTTAAACAGAGAGATTGCGATTGGGATTCAGTAATCTAGACAGATGGAGTCTGATTACTGAATCCTAACAGAAGTAGACAATGAAATTATAGAGAATTGAGTTAAAGGAAGAGAGAGGAGATAGTTTGAAATTCGTTACCCTTGATGCTTCCACGAATCCTGTATCAAGTTAGATACAGAAACCTTCAATTCACTGCTACTGGTCTTGAGATCCTGAGAGAGTTGGTGCAAAGGGGTTCAAGTAGCTTGGTTTGAGAGGGGGGTTTGGATTGGGGGGAATTGGTTAGATTGGAGGTAGGAGAGAGAGGGAATTGTGTTTGGGGGCTTCGTTACGATGCAATTTCTGCAGAGTAACAGTAGGATGAAGTTGGGATCCATTTCTGAGAGGGGGAGGGTCTTATTTATAGGCTGCAGTTAGTGGTCACCTTGTGTCGCACGACGATACGTAACCACTTTCCATGCCTCGACTTGACGCGTGACATAAGGTGGGCTCAACCGTTTTTGGCGCCAAAACCAGTTTCTGGAACATTCAGGCCTAAATACCCAAAAGGTCCAAAAATGTTTATTCCCAATAGGTCCCTTTGCATGAGTAAGGTACCAAAAGGTACTTCCTTCACGGGAAACCTATGAAATATTTCCGGAAGTCTCGGGATAGGCCGGGAACTTACCAAAATGCCCCTTAATGCAATTTTATTACACTAAAATGCATCTAAAAGGTTGCGAATTGGATTGGCATACTTTCAATAGGGTATAGGGTATATGGGTATAGGGTATAGGGTATAGGGGTATAGGGTATAGTATATAGGGTATAGGGTATAGGGTATAATATATAGGACATAGGGTATAGGGGTATAGGGTATAGTATATAGGGTATAGGGTATAAGGTATAGGGTATAGGGTATAGTGTATAGAGTACAGGGTATAGTATATAGGGCATAGGGTATAGTATATAGGGCATAGGATATAGGGTATAGGGTTATAGGGTATAGGGTATAGGAGTATAGGGTATAGGGTATAGAGTATAGGGTATCGGGTATAGAGTATAGGGTATATGATATAGGGTATAGTGTATAGGGCATAGTGTATAGGGTATAGGATATAGGGTATAGTGTATAGGGTATAGTGTATAGGGTATAGGATATAGGGTATAGGGTATATAGGGTATAGGGTATAGAGTATATAGGGTATAGGGTATAGGATATAGGGTATAGGGTATAGGGGTATAGGGTATAGGGTATAGGATTTATATAGGGTGTAAGGTATAGGGTATAGGATATAGGGTATATGGGTATAGGGTATAGGGTATAGGATATAGTGTATAGAGTATAGGGTATATATAGGACATAGGGCATAGGGTATAAGATATAGGGTATAGGGGTATAGGGTATAGGGTATTGGGTATAGTGTATAGGGTATAGGGTATAGGATGTATAGGATATAGGGTATAGAGTATAGGGTATAGGGTATATAGGGTATAGGGTATAGTGTATAGGGTATAGGGTATATAGGGTATAGGGTATATAGGCTATAGGGTATAGGGTATATAGGGTATATAGGTATAGGGTTTAGGGTATAGGGTATAGGGTAAAATTAATTAATTTTTATTTATAAATGTATATTTTTTTTATTTTTTTATAATATAAATAAATATTTTGGACATTTTTTAGTATTGAAGTTTTTTTCAAAAAGTTATATAAAAAAAGTTAGAAAAAAATGAAAGTATAATAAAGAAATCAGGGACGGGTAAAATTCTCTAATTTTTATTTATAAATGTATATTTTTTTATTTTTTATGAATATAAATAAATATTTTGGACATTTTTTAGTATTTAAGTTTTTTTCAAAAAGTTATATAAAAATATTTAGAAAAAAATAAACAAATGAAAGTATAATAAAGAAATCAGAAACAGGTAAAATTCATTAATTTTTATTTATAAATTATTGTTTTTTTTATTTTTTTATGAATATAAATAAATATATTGGACATTTTTTAGTATTGAAGTTTTTTTAAAAAAGTTATATAAAAAAAGTTAGAAAAAAATAAACAAATGAAAAAAGTTAATTTTTTTTCAAAAACAATTTCCGTCGCTAAATCCGTCGCTATTCCGTCGGTATTTTAAAAAGAAAAACATTTTTTATTTTTTATTATTTAGCGACAAAATATATCCGTCGGTAATTTATTTTTGTAAAATCCGTCGCTAAATTCGTCGCTAATTTTAAAAAGAAAAAATATTTATTTATTTTTTATTTATATAGCGACAGAAAAAATCCGTCGTTAAAAATTTGGTAATCCGTCGTTATTCCGTCGCTAAAATGGGCTGGCTTTTTTGGCGCCTCTATTGCGACGGATTAGCGACAGATTCATGTCTGTCGCTAAAATCCGTCGCTAATCCGTCGGTAGCTGTTTTTTTCATTTTTTCTTACTTCTGTCGTTATTCCGTAGCTATTCCGTCGCTAATAGCGACATAATTTGGTCCGTCGCTATTTGACAGTTTTCTTGTAGTGAGAGATACATATAAAATAATCAAAGATACACTAAAACAAGGAAACTAATTAATAGGTTAGTACATAAATAATAACAATTAAATAAAAATAGAAGATATTTACAATTAATTCTAAAAATAAGAAAGGTACAAACCCTAATAATTTAGAAATCATCTTTGCTAAAAACGTGTGGAACACTCACACTTACACAAACTAAATCATGGCAGTTTGGTTGAGCTCGGTTTAGATTTTTCATGGTTCATCTCGTATTAAAATGTCTCTGAAAGCGTGAGTTTTTTTAGGAAACAAAGTGGTTCCTTAAATTCAAATCAATATAAAAAAGGTAAGTTAATTTTGGGACTTTCATGAAAAGATTTATATTGTCCTATGTTGTTTCCTATTTCGAATTAAAGATGTATTTTTGGTAAGTTGATTTTGGGACTTTCATGAAAAGTTTCATAAGTATCCTACTTTGAAAAGGACTTTGTAAATAGAGTAAATATCTTTTATTTATGTAAATATTTTTATTTTAGGACTAACAGACTAACATTCTATTTCTTTGTGAGTATGGTTTATATTTCCTCATAGGTTTAGAGATCTCACAAAGGAATGAAGTTGATTGCGTGAAGACCTTCTCCATGGTGCATATAATACAAGGCCATCAGCACAAGAGAAGACACGAATTTTAAGAGAGAAAACTTCTTGTTCTTCACAGTTTTTCAACATTGTTGTTTTAGGTTGTGAGTGAAGATTGTGACATACATCCGTAACTCACATCTAGGTTTTCATTGAGTTCTTTGTTTTACTTCTGACTAGAATAGGACCTACTTGGGAAAGGGAAAGTGTTCTTGTCATAGAAGGTGATTAGAACTCATTTAGTATTTTCGTCTTTTAGTTTTTCACTTATTCTTATTTTTGTAAGCATCAAAAGTTTTTATAGTGAAAATTTTTTTGGCGTAAGCCTAGTTTGCTGATCTCAAGATCAGTAAGCGTATATAACCCTTGTGTTATTGTTTTATTTTGTTTTATTCCGCTGCATTAATAGTGGATGTGTGGACAGTTGTGAGACACATCTGTACTCACATCTATATTCTGTTGAGTGTTTGAAGCTTCCTAGCTACACGAAACTTTCAATTGGTATCAGAGCCAACTCTCGATATATTACTGAGTGTTGATCTAGAAAGTGTAGTCATTATGGAATGCCAAAATCACTAAAACAGGTCTCCTGTCTTGGATGGCACCAATTATTCTCTTTGGAAGTCTAAGATACTAAATTACATCAAAAGTATTGATGAAAGGGCTTGGATGTGTATCCTTGTTGCATGGCAACCTCCTACTGTGGAGAAGAAGCCTGCGTCTGGTGTTGGTGAGTCTATTTTTGAAAGAAATCCTGAAGAGCAATGGACTCTTGAAGAAATACAGTCTGCTAATTATAATTCGAAAGCAATGGGTGCTATTTCCAGCCATGTTTCTGGGAATATGTACAAGCTTATCACTAATGAAAGTGTTGCTAAAGCTGCTTGGGATATTTTGCAAACTCAATGTGAGGGAGCACCGAGTGTAAAGGCTACTAGGCTTAGAATTTTAATGGATAGATTTGAAATACTTCGAATGGAAGAAACTGAGGACATTGTTTCATATGCTGCTAAAATTCATGAAATTGCAAATGAGTGTACAAGTCTAGGAGAATCAATCTCCAATGCAAGACTTGTGAGTAAAATTTTGAGGACCTTACCTGAGATGTTTAACATAAAAGTGGCTATGATTGAGGAGACAAATGACACCAATACCGTAGGTCTAGACAAAATTATTGGTATTTTAACTGTGTTTGAGCTCAATCTTGAAGCTCAGAAAAAGAACAAATCAATTAGTCTTGCTCTCAAAAGTGCTGCTTCTCTTCCAAAAGAGCTTGTGGAACTATCCTCTGAGATTGACAAATCAAATCTTGAAGAAGAGGATGTGGCCTTTATTTTGAAAAAATTCAGTTCCATACTGAAAAATTGAAGGATGAGTAAGTTTCCAAACAGACCTACTCCCAGTGCTACTGAAAAGCCAAAACCTAGCACTGATACTGGATTTAAGAAACCAAGCCTTGACAATAAAAAATCCTCTGAGTCTGTTCAATGTAGGGCATGTCGTGGCTTTGGTCACTATGCTAATGAGTGTGCTAACACACTTAAAAAGAAGGGAATGAGCTTAACAGCTACCCTTAGTGATAGTGAGGATGAAGATGAAGTGGCTAACATGTCTATAATCAACTGCCATTCTGTGTTTAATGCTTTTTCTGCAGATATAGAAGAAGGAATGTCTGAAGAAACTGTGGATGTGGTCACAGATGTGAACACATCTGGTGTCACATCTGATCTAATGCTGAACTATTTCTCTGTAAAAGGAGACTCTGAAGATGAGGATAGGAACATTCCCTAGGAGGAACTCTTTGCAACTTACAAGGAGTTGCATACAGATTGGATAAAGAGAATGGACAAGATTGAGGTACTTGCTAAGGTAAATAAATCTCTTTCTGATAAATTAGCTGCTTGTGAAGATGAAAAAGTCATACTTTCAAAAGAAAATGACGCTCAAAAAGATATCATTGCCAAACTTGAAGTCCTTGTGACCAAGAGAGAAGTTGAGCTTGAAAAATTCAAAAATGAGTGTGAAAAAGCTGAAAGTACTTTTACCAAGTTAAACAAAAGTAAAATGAAACTTGATGAAGCTATTTTTATGGGTCATCTTAAAAAAACTGGTCTGGGCTTTGAACAAAGTAATTTTGTAAAGGAGGGATGTGATGCTTCTAATTCAAAAAGTGTGGAAAAACCAAGTTCTAAAGAAAAATTCTTTTTGAGTGAGAACAGGCCTAGGAGGAGGCACTACATCTGCCATTATTGTTTTTCTCCTGGGCACATTAGACCCTTCTGTTACAAACTTAAGGCTGACAAAAAATCTGGTTACTTCAATCAGCCTCAAATGTGTGAGAAGATGTATGCACATCCGAACACACATTCTGGTAATCTGAGACCTCTGCACCATAAAAGGAAAGCTGTAAAGCAGTGGGTGGCCAAACCAAGTGCTACCTGCAATGTTGTTTACTCTTCTCTCAAGAGTACTGTCTCTGGCTCTTGGTATTTTGATAGTGGGTTCTCTAGGCACATGACTGGGAACCAAGCTGTTCTTCTTGACTATGAGTTAATTAGTGGGGGGAAAGTAAACTTTGATGGAGGTGCTCAAGGAAAAATTGTTGGGAAAGGAACCTTAGATATCAAGGGTCTTCCAAAATTGCACAATGTGTACCATGTGGAAGGCTTGAAAGCCAACCTAATAAGCATCAGTCAGCTATGTGATGATGACATTTATGTGAAGTTTAACAAACATTTGTGTGAAGTGTTTGATAAGGACAATAAGTGTGTCTTTACTGGTCCTAGATCTGCTGACAATTGTTACTAATTTGATGACAATCTTTCTTGCCTAAGCTCAAAAGCTAATGATGTCAATTTGTGGCACCAAAAATTAGGGCATGCTAGTTGTAGAACTCTGAAAGAACTTCAAAGATTTGAAGCTGTTAAAGACCTTCCTAAGCTGAACTTCAAGAACCCTGATGTCTGTGATTCATGTTAAAAGGGAAAGCAAACAAAAGCATCACATAAAAAGGTCCAACAGTGCTCCACATCTAGGTGTTTGGAGCTGATTCATACTGATTTGATGGGACCTATTGAAGTAGAAAGCTTTGGTAGGAAAAAGTACACCTTTGTGTGTGTTGATGATTATTTTAGATACACTTGGGTGATGTTCTTAAGAGAAAAATCTGAAACAATTGGAGAATTCAAGAATTGGTACAAAAGGGTTAGAAATCTTTATGGTCTTAAGACTGTGAGGATTAGGTCTGACCATGGCACTGAATATGAGAACCAAATGTTTACTGCCTTCTGTAATTTTAAGGGAATCACACATGAATTTTCTGCACCAATCACTCCACAGCAAAATGGAATTGCTGAAAGGAAGAATAGAACTTTGCAAGAAATGGCTAGGTTTATGCTAAGTTCTAAAAATATGTCCAAGAAATTTTGGGCAGAAGCTTTGAACACTGCTTGTCACATTGGCAATAGAGTGTTCCTTAGGATTGATAGCACTGTCACTCCATATCAAATCCTCCTTAGAAAGAAACCCACTGTGAAGTACTTTTATGTGTTTGGGTGCATTTGTTATATTCTCAATGATAGAGAATATTTGTCCAAATTTGATTCAAAGAGTGATAAAGCAATTTTCATGGGATATTCCACTAATAGTAGAGCTTACAGAGTTTTTAATCTAAAAACAAAGACCATTACAGAATCTGCTAATGTTGTTTTTGATGACTCACTTGATCTTAACCTCAAGGCTAGAGGATGATGTTTCGGGTTGCTTCTTGGAGTGTAAATGTCTGATAGCAGTCTGGAGAACCAACAAAGGAAAACTACGATCTGTGAAAAACCTGTGTGAACACGAGGATGTAACACGAGGATGTGAACACTGCATCCACATCCGAACACACATCCTCCAAAAGAAGCGAATCCACGAGCGAGGACGGTTCTTGATTCGAAGGATGAAGCTATTTACGAAAGAAAGCCATGTTGGGTGTGTGGATAGATCGGATGAAATTTTGTCGAGGAAAAACCACCCAGCGTCACAAGTGGTTGGTGAAATGCATAATCAAGTGAAATTAGACAAAAGGACAAAGTTCTTGTGAAAAAGTTTGGGCTTGACACTCTTGATGATAAGAACACCAGTGGGATATTTGATGATAGGAAGAGTATTATTGTTCGATGCTCCTACAGGTAACATCCTTGATTCTGTATAGAAGGAGAAAAAGTTATGTCTCCTTGTTCATAGCTAAGGCTAAATATGTTGCCCTTGAAGTTTTTGCACACAATTATTTTGGATGAATCAAATGCTAAAACACTATGGATTGAATAGAAAAATTTTGACTGCCTTTTGTGATAACAAAAGTGCCTTGGACATATCTAAAAATTCTGTCCAACATTCTAGAATAAAACACATTGATATTAGACATCATTTCATTAGGGATCTTGTAGAACAAAAAACTGTGTGTCTGGAATTTGTTGGGAGGCGAAAATCAATTGGGCGATATATTTACAAAGGCATTAGATTTAGAGAGATTTTCCTCCTTGAGGAAGTCTCTTGGTTTGTGTGATATCTAAGGTTGTGAGCACAAATGTGTCTCACATCCTCTAACACATCTGTATACTAGATTAACTAGAAAAAAAATATCATGCATTAGCACAAATTATCTCAATGTGGTCACTTGTGAGTTTTCATCTTTGACATTGTTCTGATCACTTAATTGTGAACACTTCCTGTTCTTGTCATCTTTTGATGACTTGATATAATCTTCCTAGATATCTCACAGTGGGTGCTTAAACAAAAAAAAATAGTGAGAAACAGCTGCTTCACCCTTAGTATGAAGCCATACCATTGTGATCAAGTGATTCTCATAAAAAAATCTTGAAATAAAACTTGATAAGATCATTGGGAAAAAGAGCTATCTTTGGGATTTAAGAAAAGTGAAAGCTACTCATAATGTAAATATCCACAATAAAAAATGGGTGGATGCATCCCAGAGGCTGTGCAAATTGGATTATTGCTCATTGACTTTTTGTGATCTAAATGTGTCCCCAAATGTGACTCACATCCTATGCCACATCTGTGAGCTGAGATTATTTCCTTCACCTGTGTGTTGCATCATGCTAGGCATACTGCATTTTTTAGGTCATATAGGATACTTTGTAAATATGCTAGTTAATTTATTTTCATTCTTAATTTATTCTTTGATTTAACATGTTTTTGATTTCCAATATCTCCCATGAAAGAAAAAGGTGTGAATCAATCCTTATTTAAAAAAGAAAGGACAATTTTAAAGGGATTCTGTTGAAAAAGATATGGCTGAAGTGATTTTTTGTTACCATAAAACGTTGGCAAAATTTTGATTTATTCTAATCCATATTTTTCGTGATTTGATGTGTGGTAATATCAAAGGGTTATAGCCGTTGGAGGATCTTTGTGAAATTTTGGCTGTATGAGACCTTTTTGGAAAAGAATTCCTTAATTCAGTTGGAAAGGGGGAGTTGTATGTTTAATTGTGTGCCTCATCTGTCACATCTCTTTAATCCTTCATTGTGCTTCTTTCCCCTCTGCCCCAATTTATATCACACACACACACCATATATTTCTTTCTCTTTGTCTGTCTAATCAATCTGCAGAATCAATGGAGCTGAAGCTGTAAATGTGCGTCAGGATGTGGCCACATCTTGTCACACATCTGTAACTTCTTTTGATGATCAAATGGAAACCCTAGATGCAGAATTTGCTGCAGCTGATGCCCTCTCCACTGCTCTCAATGCTCATCTGATTGCCTCCCAGACACATGCCAAGAACCTTAAGGTTTTGAAGGTGAAATCTCCAGAAATGGGAGACTACACTTTCTAGTCAAAAAGGGGGAGAAGAAGAAAAAGAATGGTTGATAATGTCTTTGCTGCTGATGCTCAAACTCAGGGGGAGTTTTTCTGTTTGTTCTTACTTGTGAATGAAACATCAACAGGTTTGCTTTTAATATGTATTAGTTTGATTTTAATATTCGTTTTAGTTATTTGTTAGTTTTAGTCTTGATCTGTAATCTCTAAATACTTTGATGAATGGTTCTTTAGTTTATATTTGTTGAACTACAACTTTTAGTACTAACTTGTTCTATGCTATTTTTTATGTGGATGTGTTGACACATCTGCACACACATCCATTCAGGGGGAGTTTTTGAATCTGAAAATGTTGGTCATAGTAATCAAATCATAAATCTTTAGTTTTGACCAGAAAGTCCAAATAGGGGGAGATTGAAAGCGTGAGCTTTTTTAGGAAACAAAGTGGTTCCTTAAATTCAATCAATATAAAAAAGGTAAGTTGATTTTGGGACTTTCATGGAAAGATTTATATTGTTCTATTGTGAAAAGGATTTTAGTTTAGGAAATAAGTTGTTTCCTATTTCGAATCAAAGAGGTATTTTTGGGAAGTTGATTTTGGGACTTTCATGAAAAGTTTCATAAGTATCCTACTTTGAAAAGGACTTTGTAAATAGAGTAAATATCTTTTATTTATGTAAATAGTTTTATTTTAGGACTAACCTACTAACATTCTATTTCCTGGTGAGTATGGTTTATATTTCCTTATAGGTTTAGAGATCTCACAAAGGAATGAAGTTGATTGCGTGAAGACCTTCTCCATGGTGCATATAAATACAAGACCATCAGCACAAGAGAAGACACGAATTTTGAGAGAGAAAACTTCTTGTTCTTCACAGTTTTTCAACATTGTTGTTTTAGGTTGTGAGTGAAGATTGTGACATACATCCGTAACTGACATCTAGGTTTTCATTGAGTTCTTTGTTTTACTTCTTACTAGAATAGGTCCTACTTGAAAAAGGGAAAGTGTTCTTGTCATAGAAGGTGATTAGAACTCATTTAGTATTTTCATCTTTTAGTTTTTCACTTATTCTTATTTTTGTAAGCATCAAAAGTTTTTATAGTGAAAAGTTTTTGGGCGTAAGCCTAGTTTGCTGATCTCAAGATCAGTAAGCGTATATAACCCTTGTGTTATTGTTTTATTTTGTTTTATTCCGCTGCATTATCTGTGAATGTGTGGACAGTTGTGAGACACATCTGTACTCACATCTATATTCTGTTGAGTGTTTGAAGCTTCCTAGCTACACGAAACTTTCAGTCTCCAAACCAATTTCTAGTGTTACTCTTTTAAATTAGTCAAAATCGAGCTAAATCGAACCATTCACAGCGTTTCAACTTTTAAATTTAGACCCATATCTGCTGCACCTGATATAATATAGTCAAAATCTCACAAAAAACGCGTTTTTTCAAGCTTAAAAAAACGTGTTTTTAGAAGACGTCGATTCTTCCCCTCGTACAGTAACAACTAAAACAGAAGTCTAACTCACAAACCTCGTTATTGTAATAAACTTTGCGAGATCGAAACGACTTGGCAGGGATGAAATTGGATGCCGCCCGTAGATTTCGTGTCTAGTACCAAATCTTCCGCCATTGTTATTCGCCTGAGCTTTCTCTCTCTCTCGGTTTCAGCGAATTGCCAGGGTTATGGTAAGAATGTACCAGTGGACATCTAAAAAAGTGTCAGTTAAAAGCTCTCTTTGTCCATAAACTCAGTGTTAGTGCATGTGTAACAAAGTGCCAGTGTAAAAAAGTGTCAGTGTTAGTGTAATAAAGTGCCAGTGTTAGTGTATCAAAGTGCCGGTGTTAGTGTAAAACAAGTGACAGTGTTAGTTTAACAAAGTGTCAGTGTTAGTGTAACAAAGTGCCAATGTTAGTGTAATCAAGTGCCAGTGTTAGTCTATAAACAGACATTTAATATACATGCACTGGCACTTTTTTACACTGACACTTTGTTAAACTGGCACTGACACTTTTTATACTGGCACTTTGTTACATATGCACTGACACTTTGTTTACACTGGCATTTTGTTACACATGCACTGGCACTTTTTTACACTGGCACTTTGTTACATATGCCCTAGGCCTATGATTGATAGACTTATGTGTTGACATTATTTATTATTATTTGAGATGTTTATCATTTGATTATTATATGTTTTGTATATTTGTTTATAATAATCTCCGTCCCTAATCATTAAGAGAATAATTAGTATAATTGTCAATGGATAATCATGTGATGATTATATGCATAGAGATGCACATTGAAATTATGGGTACTTGTTAGAGAACAAGTGACTGGACATGACCCGCATGAGATTTATGTCATGGTCAAATGTCATAATTAAATCTCATACGGTTACTTCATTTAGTCCCTAGACCTGAGATTATCATGACCTTACATATGATGAAAGTCATGTTTGATTTTAGTCAAACGATATCTTAACACGATATCTATAAAGACTATCTTTGGCATGATCGGATTCATGATGGGAAGGATGGTAAGTCAAGAAGGAATTTGTCCCTCGTAAGAGAGATGTTTTGTTCGGGCCCCTCGATGAGTGATAATGATGAAAGTGTATGGCCGTACCCCAATATGATTGGAATTATCATTATACTCAAGAATCGAGAAAGCATTGAACAATAACAAGTTGACGAGGACCATGACTTGTGTTCAATATAACATCGTGAGACAAAGGGAGAAATGGAAGTACACCAATGGAAACGTGAACTCTTACGTTACATTATTTGGGTAGACATAATGGCTTGCTAGAGTCCGCTTATGTCTTATGAGGTTCGATATGATCGAACTCATTGCCAACATAATGTAATCCTATTGGGTCACACACAACTAGAATGAATTGGTTAAACCGGAGGAAGAATGATTGAGAGTCTCGGTATCTGGCTACATATGTCACGCGACATATTAAGCCAATGGCTTAATATACCGCGCGACATAATAAGCCCGTACGCGGTTTGACGGCTGTCTCTCTAATACGATTAGGAGACGTATTCTTACTATTGTAGTATAAATACAAGGGTGCATCGGACCTAATAGCCTAGCCGAAATTATCAAGAAAAATTCACAATCAAATACTCTCAATATTCTTCAAGGTTTTAGATCTAGCAATCATCAAGAAGTTGTTCTTGAATTCATTCAAAGGTGTGGATACCGAAAGAGGGTCTTCGCTCGTTCATCGATCAAGGCCTAGAGTTCAAGCAAGTTGAAGAACGAAGTTTGTGATTCGATATCCACATAATCAAATCGTTCGATAGCTCAAGAACGGAAAGCGTTCGAGGTTGGTTTAATTCTATCTCATAGGAATTTAAATTAATTGTATAGAACGGATCCTAGGGCTTCTTGGGTTTTATGTTTTAATGCTTATTCCGCTGCGCATGGACCCGTAAAATCCAACGGTGGTATCGAGCCCGTTCGTATGATTAAGTTTGAATTAACATGCTAGATTTAAGATATAAATTGTTTATATGCTTATTGCATGTTTTGTATGCGATAGAACTTTTAATTGTTTATGTGAAACAATGTGAAAATCGTTTTCGAATTATCTTTGAATTAAATCTGTAAAAAGGATGTTTTACGTGATTTAATTACATGTAATCTGTATTGGTTCGAATCTGAAATCCTGTAACACTGCTTAGGTCGCGCGACATGATGAGCCATGTGGAATTCAGTTATCGGCTGTTAGGTCGCGCGACATATCAAGCCTGCGGGCGATGTTGTCACGCGACATAATAAGCCAAAAGCTGGGCGAAACGGTTTGTTCAATTTTACGCTATTTTGTGATTGTGTTTACAATCTGATATGTTCATATGAAAATCTGGATGTTATAAAATTAAGTTTATAAGGCCATGCTAGATTGATTCAATGATATGCATGATTAATTGATTAAAATGTGATTTTAATAATTATTGCGATGCATGTTTTAATTGTTCTTACATGCTAAGAATTTTTTAATTAGATGTTTAGTTGAAACATGATATTTAGTTTCCTAATATGTTTAGATTTAGACATTGTAAATTTTGGATCTTATGATTGTTTATGGAAACAAGTCATAAATACGCGAAATTTAAAAGGAAGCGATTGTTTATAAAAGGTAAGGATTATGTTGCCTAATCGAGTTGATTCCCAATTATGCATGTCTAGGAGAGTTCTTGTCTAAGGAAGAGTTGGTACTTAAGAAGTCCTTGTGGCTCACCTATCTTCTGGGAACTTACAGTGCATGATTTTGACTATCTTTCTGATATGCTTATAATCTACCTTTAAAGAACCTTCATTTAACTTTTAAGTTCTTTATGCCAATTCATGATTAAAAACACTTGAGACCATTCGGATAGTTTTTGGTGGGCTTGCCATAGCAAGGTGCTTTGATTCTATTCGAATGCGAGCAAGATGAGGAAATGGTGGTTCCTATACATTTTAAAGTGAATGAACTTAATTGGGTTATCAAAATGGTTTTGGACCCAAGGCATAAGATGAGATTAAAATATGTCTAGACATATGATGTCTTGAATAAATCTCATAAAAGATCTAAGAGTCCTATATGTGATATGATTGATGTTTTCTACCTAATTAATTTAATTTTGAGCGGTTTGCCATAGCAAACTTGAAATTGAATTAAAGTTGGATCTTAGCCCATTAAATGTATATTATGCTCATTTGCATTTGAAGGTGTATAATTTAGTGGGAGCATTTATTTAAATGCATTATACTTCTCATATAATATCACTACAAGAAAACTGGTTTTTCGCGATTGCTTTTGGCGATGGCAAAAAAAGCAGTCGCGTTTGAGTATATAAGGAGACGGCCTTTGTGACTGCATTTAGTGCCGATCCACAGGTAAACTAAAGCGTGATGGCTACGTACCGGATGCCATCACATGTATGTTTTTTTCCCTAGCGCCAACAATATGGTCCGGGCGAGAATGTGAAATTCTAATTTTTATCAAAGGCGATGGCTTTAGCAATCACGTTTTATAAAAATATTAAATTAAACAATTTTAAAATTGAATTTTTAATTTTTTTTTAAAGGCGATTGCTTTTGCAATCACCTTATATTATATTATATTATATGAAGAAAAAAAATTAAAATTATTGATTTAAACAATTAAAAATCCCTTTTCTTTTCACATTCCACGACTGGTGGTTTAGAAAACCCTTTCTTTTCTTTCCTCTCTCATTCCTCTTCTTCTTCCTCCTCACCCTCCAGCGGCGTTCTTCAAGCGGCGATTCCAGCGGCGATTCTTCCTCTGCCTATTCTTCCGATTCCAAGGTATAAGGGCTCTCTCTCTCTCTCTCTCGCTCTCGCTCTCTCTCTCGCCCTCTCTCTCGCTCTCTCTCTCTATGTCTACTCGGGGCGTTTGCAGTTTCCCTTGAAATTCAGATCCTCATTTCCATTAACGTATCAGGTAATCTCTATCTTAATCTCAAAAATTCTCTCACCAATTCGTGCAAAATGCGTGTATATATATGTGAATTGTGTGTAGAATTGATTTTGTGTTTAGGGTGATTTGCGAAGAAGAAAGATGATGGTCGAAGATCTCGTCGAAGCCAAGGAAGCGGCGGATCGTGATCGCCATTTCTTTCCTTCTGAGCTCTTGCGGTCAATTGCTTCCATTAAAGCTGATTACATTAGCCGTCAACAGGTCATGAACTTTGATGCAAATTTGTTTCTGGTCTAGTGTGTGGATTTGTGAGCGATTGATCCAATTTCGTTGTATTTAGATGAAATGATTACTGCTAATCGGTCTATTGTGATTAGGGCTGTAAACGAGCCGAGCCGAGCCGAGCTTTGAAGTTTCGAGCTCGAGCTCGAATAAAAAATATCGAGCTCGAGCTTTTCTCGAGCTCGAGCTCGAGCCCAGAATGCATGTTCGAGCTCGGCTCGAATTAAGTCGAGCTTTTCGCGAGCTGGCTCGCGAGCTTTTCGCGAGCTGCTCGAACTCGAGTTTTAACGAGCCGAGCTCGAGCTTCGACTTATTTTTTGAAAAAAATCTGAAATCAAACGAGCTTTTAACGAGCCGAGCTCGAGCTTCGACTTATTTTTTGAAAAAAATACTGAAATCAAACGAGCTTTTAACGAGCCGAGCTCGAACTTTGACTTATATATAATATATATACTAAAATTTATTCGAGCTTTTAACGAGCCGAGCCCGAGTCGAGCTCAAACGAGTCGATCTCGAACAGAGCTCGTCGAACATACGAGCCGAACACGAGGCTATTCGAGCGAAAAATCTGGCGAGCTTGAGAATCTTCGAGCTTAGCCTCGAGCCCACTCGAGCTTTTTCGAGGAGCGAGCCGAGCGGGCCGAGCTCGGCCTCGCTCGGTTAGTGTGACCTAATTGTGATCCTTGTTTGCTTCTATAGTTGGCGAATTTTTGTGGCCCTCAAGAATTTAAACTGCTTCTTTTTTGAGGGATAAAGTGTTATTTTTACTAAATTTGCATTAAGTAAAGAAATTGTTTTGGTTCTTGCTTTATTTATAATCGTTATCTTTTCAATTAGAACTTTGTACTAATGAATTGTTGTTTGTATTGAATTTTCGGAAAAAATGTGAACACATAAATGAAGATTATTCTTAGTAAAACCATCGTGCAACCTTCGAAACTAAGAAGCTAGTTCTTTACTAATTGTTTTGAGAAATTCCATATTGAAATTGTTTTAGAGTATTCATTGTCATTAGTTTGAAAGAATCATGCCATGAAATTATCACTCCCTCTTTCCCAGAATGAATCTACATATTTGTTTGAGGGAGGGAGTAAATTCTATAATTTTTGGACATTATTTTGCTGAGAGAGAGTATATTCTTATTGAGATTGTGAAGTGTGAGCAAATGTTATCGAATAATGTAAGATATGAGGTTGCAAAATTACGGATGCAAATTCATTGTTGATAGTTACGGATAGTTGTTACTATTTACTTCCTAATTGTATGGGGCTTGTACGCTAGGTAGCCCGATTAGTAATTGCCAATTAAGATTATGTGGACCCAAATTTCTACCTTCTCTGTTTACCTAGTGTTATTCATTTGTAGCTATGTTCTATGGATACAAATTTAATGTATTCACACCAATTATGCATGCGTTTGGTTATTTATAACTACGCCTTTAATGTATTCATTAGGTGACACTATATCATGCAAATCCCATGCAAGAGTACGTTTATAAATTGCCTTCCATATTTATATAGGTTTTAATGGTCGAGAGATTTTTATCTATTTATCGCCGCACTAATAAAAAACTACTCATAAACCTAATTCTACTATTTTCCGGTGTGTGAATGAATCATCATAGGCGAGTGAAATGTCTACATGCTAGTGTATTAGGAGGTGTCTATATTTTTTTCTTTGTCTAGTAAATTCTTACGGGTATGTATTTTCCATTTATACGATCTTTACGATTTTGATGCGGTTTTGAAGGGCGAGAGAGTGCGTCGAGGACATTGTTTACCTGCCGTCTCTGCAAAACAAGGTGTTCGCTCCGTGCCCATTAGTCTTTGGTCCTTCAATAAATGCGAAGATCCATAGAAGTAGCTTATGGGGATCTAAAGTCATCGGCTTCCCTAGGGTTAGTGTGCGTAAACAGCGATATCAAGGACGGTGAGGTGTACTTACAGTTCTTCCTCAAATGGTAATGGTAGCATGGCGCAAAATTTACGTAATGACTCAGATTATGTTAACTCCAGTGTCCTTGATGCTGGCATGCACATTTGGATGGCAACAAGCATTTATTTTATCAAACATTTCCTTTAGGAATACATGTCGATTTATCAGTTTGCTATTTGTTATCATCAATGGGAAATCATAAGTGGAACAAATATATAGATAGTCTCACACTTATTTGTGCTTTTATGTTGCTTTGCTCTAGAAAATGGAGTGCTTATCGCCTTCTATGATCAACCTTGTAAATGAGAGTTGCATGTCTAACTTTACTAAAACTTTTTCCAGTTTGTTTCTTCCCGACATGTTCCGTTCATACAGCTTTGTATACCGAAATTATTACGTGAAGAGCTTAAGAAACTTACAGTTACAATTGCTTATCATATGAATGGTGTTCTTTGTTTCCATTACCTGGATTTATGAAGTAATGATGATAAAATAAATCTCTTAACTTCCTTTGTGTGGCAAATTGAATACTAAATATTAGTCAATTGCAATTAATTTATTCTGATTGTTCTTTGTAGTTGAGATAAAGCGGCGGAGTTGTTTCATGATTAAGATGAGGGATGGTAAGCATTTAAGATGTGTGCATAACACTCCTCAAGGTGGGCATACGCACCGCCGCGCCAATCATGCAATCGTATTGAAGATGGAAGATGGGACCGCCTTCTCTTGCCCATTGTTGTTTGTATGTGCATATTTAGTCTATTCCTAGTTTGTAAAACTAATGCTTTCTTTTGGAATAGCATGTCATTATTGTATAGTCGTAGATTTTTAACCGAGTACGATGCACTTTTTGCAGTGGAGATGCCTAGAACATTGCTTATGGCAGCTATGTGCAATAATGTCCAAATTGTAAGATACTCACTTGAAAGCTAGTCAGTGGGATATTTCTTCTTTATAATTTAAATGGTTGATTGCTTTTCAGGCTAGGCCGACTATGTATGAGTTAGTGAGGGACATGATTGACAAGACGGGGTATATAATGTGAGTCACTACTCGATTTTTAGCTCCTTTGGCAAGTAGAAAACTTTTCTGATTTTGTACTGAATTAATTATCTTCTTTGTCATTCAGGTGAAGCTTGTTCGAGTCACCAAGAAAATCGACGACGCTTACTATGCTCAGCTGATCCTCTCGAAGGCATGTAATAATAATGTACTTGCTTTTGATGGAATGGCTTGGCGAATAACTAATATTGTGGTGGTTATGGACACGTTGATGATGAAACGGGAATGTGTCAGCTTTGAGCTTCGACCTTCAGATGCCATAAATATAGTTGTCAGGTGCAAGGTATTTGTTCACATAATTCAAAGTGAAATTTTAATTGTCATTTGACTGCTAGAGCTTGCATTTGTTGTTTTCCTGCAATAAGGAGGGGCTGTAGTAGTGCGCTAGAGTTTGCAATCCTATTGAAAACTCAACCGTATGAAGGATTCATGTCAAACGATTTAATACTGCCTTACCTCTGGAGTAGCCTTTGGCTGTGATCTCATCGCTTGCTAGGGATGTGGATCCCACAGGTGTGTTAGTCTTGCTCTTTGCTACAACTTTTAATGTTGAGCGCTTAACATTTCCTATTGGTTCTTGGTACTCCTCTTTGCCTTGTAGAGCTCCAAAGTATTCAAAGTATTTCACTACAATATTCATTGAACTCCGGAGACAACACACATGACAAACCTAGTAGAGCTCCAAAGTATCCAAATTTTGAGCATAGATGGATGATACATGAGGAAATGGGTGATGGTGAGGCTTATGAAGATATTATTCGGGTGGGCTGCCTTTTTTTTGTTCTCATTCCTAGAGGAACAAGTGTAAGTTGATTGTTGTTTTTAGATTAACCTAGTAGGCTGATGTATTTTCTTGACAAACCTAGTTTCTAGGAACAAGTGTAAGTTGATTGTTATTTTTAGATTAATCTGGTAGGATGATACATTTTCATGGTTGATTATTTTTTGGATTTTGTAACGATGATTATGGTTTATAACACAGTGTTAAATGCAATTAATTTATTAATTTTCATGTTGTGCTAATCAACCTTTCTTTAATTTTTATTCAATTATTAATTATAAATAGGGTCAGTGAAATGGAAAAAAAATATAAATTTAAAGTATCTAAGGCGATTGCATTTGCCGTTTCATTTTTAAAACCTAAGGCGATTGCATTTGTCGTCTCTTTTTTAAAACCTAAGGTGATTGCATTTGCCGTCTCCTTTTTCAAAACATAAGGCGATTGCATTTGCCGTCTCCTTTGCTGAGCTAAGGCGATTGCAAATGTAATTAAAATAATTAAATAAATAAAATTTTAAAAAACTCTTACGCGATGGAAAAAGCAATCGCGAAAAATAATTGACAAAGGCGACGACTTTTTTCAGTCACCTTATCTTTTCGCGACAAGGCTTTACGCGATTGCCATTGCGACGGCTTTTCCCGTCGCGTTAGCCTTCCGCGACGGCTTTAAGGGTTTATGCGACGGCTTTTGGCCGTCGCGAAAGACCAGTTTTCTTGTAGTGTATGTTTACTTATATGTGTTCATATTTTATGTATATCTTTTTGTAGAATAAATGGCATCAAACAATAATCACTTTTCACTGCGATCTGTCCTTGAGAAGGAAAAGTTGGAAGAGAATGGTACAAACTATATGGATTGGATCCGTAGTTTGAGAATTGTTCTCAAACAAGAGGAGAAACTGTACGTTCTCGATGAACCTATTCCACCTGAACCTGCTGCCAATGCTGCTAGAGCTATTTGGGAACAATATCTGAAGCACAAGCGTGACTCTACAGATGTTGGTTGCTTTATGCTCTCCGCCATGTGCAAGAACCTTCAGAAGGATCTTGAGCACTTGGGGACAGTCGACTTAAACAATCGGCTGATGGAAATGTTTCAAGTTCAAGCTAGGCAAGAAAGGTACAACACAGTTGCTGTCTTGACCTCATGCAAGATGAGTGAAGGGCAAGCTGTTGGTCCCCATGCTCTCAAGTTGAAGGGCCACATTGAGCATCTTGAAAGGCTCGGTTTTCCAATTAGCCAAGAGTTGGCTACCAACATAATATTGAATTCATTACCTAAAAGTTTTAGTCATTTCATAATGCACTATAACATGGGTGGAATGAATAAAAACCTTTCCGAGTTGGTTCAAATGTTGAACACTGCGGAAACCAATATCGTCGAGAAGAAAACCGACCAAGTGCTAATGGTTAACAAGGGGAAGGGTTTCAAGGGTAAAGGAAAGGCAAAGGTTGCTAATCCTAAGGCAAAGGTTGCCAAGCCCAAAGAGGTTTCCAAGCCTAAAGAGGCTAAGCCTAAGTCCCAAGAGGACGCAATCTGCTTCCATTGCAATGAGATTGGACATTGGAGGAGAAACTGCGCAAAATACAAGGAAGCACTGAAGAAGAGCAAAGGAGTTGCTTCAACTTCAGGTATCTTTGTTATAGATATATTCCTATCTACTTCTAGTTCTTGGGTATTGGATACCGGATGTGGAACTCACATTTGTTTAAATGTGCAGGGTCTAAAGAACAGAAGGATGCTTAAGGAAGGTGAAGTGGACCTACGTGTGGGGAATGGAGCAAGAGTTGCTGCATTAGCCGTAGGAACTTATGAAGTTACTTTACCTAGTGGGCTAATACTTGTTTTGAACAATTGTTATTATGTTCCAGCTTTAAGTAGGAATATTATTTCGATTTCAGTTTTGGATAATGAAGGTTTTAATTTTCTTATATGTGATAAGAAATTTTCTATTCACAAGAGTGATATGCATTATTGTACTGCTGTTTCATTCAATGGCCTTTATATTCTTGATGTTGAAAATCGTGATAATGATGTCTATAATATTAACAAGAGATCTAAACCCAATGATGTAAACCACACTTACTTATGGCATTGTCGTCTTGGCCACATAAACGAGAAACGCATTTCTAAACTCCCCAAAGATGGATTTTTGGACTCACATGATTATGAATCATATGAGACATGTGAATCTTGTTTACTTGGCAAGATGACCAAGGACCCATTTACCAAAACCGGTGAAAGGGCGGGCGACTTATTAAGACTCATACATACCGATGTATGTGGGCCTATGAGTAGCGATGCTAGGGGAGGATTTCGGTACTTCATAACATTCACTGATGATTATAGTAGATTTGGATATGTTTATCTAATGAAACATAAAAGTGAATCGTTTGAAATATTTCGAATATTTCAAAATGAGGTGCAAAATCAACTTAGCAAAACTATTAAGGTACTTCGATCCGATCGAGGTGGTGAATATTTGAGCCAAGAATTTGACAGTCATCTTAAGAGTTGTGGAATCGTTTCAGAACTCTCTCCACCCGGAACACCACAATGGAATGGTGTGTCTGAAAGGAGGAATAGAACTTTGTTGGACATGGTTCGTTCTATGATGAGTCAAGTTGAGCTTCCTTTATCCTTTTGGGGACATGCACTAAAAACTGCTGCTTTCACTATAAACAGAGTTCCTACCAAATCGGTTCAAAAGACCCCATATGAGATGTGGCATGAAAGAAAACCTAGTTTGTCTTTCATGAAGATTTGGGGTTTCAATGCATATGTCAAGAAGTTAACTTCCGACAAGCTAGCACCTAAATCTGATAAATGTGTTTTAGTGGGATATCCTAAGGAAACCAAAGGATACTATTTCTACAACCGAAACGAGAACAAAGTGTTTGTTGCTCGAAATGGTACTTTCTTAAAAAAGGAGTTTCTTCGTAAAGGAACCAGTGGGAGTAAAATAGATCTCGAAGAAATTCGAGAACCCGAAAACAACATTGAACCAATGGTAGAAACTGAACCAAGTTCACAAACCGTTGTGGAACCGGTTAAAGATGCACAAGTTCTTCGCCGAAGTGGTAGGTCACGATCCGAACCCGAGAGATATGGATTTCTCGTTACGGAAAGTGATGAAGTGGAGTTAATCGAAAATGATGAACCCACTTGTGTGATGATGTTGCCATTCGCGGGAAAAATTCGATTTTTTGCGTTTCTTTGAAAAACCAAATAAAACCGGAAAAAACGGAGTCGCCACGCCATTTTAATTTTGAAGGCCAAAACTTTGAAAAAAGCCCGAGATCAGAGATTTAGGTTCGGAGGTCATGTTACGCGTCGGGAAGGACGTTAGTGTGCACCCGACGCGCCTCGTAAAAACGAGTCTTCCAAGCTGAAAATCATTTGTGTGTGTGTGCGTGTGTGTGTGTTTTGGCCAAAATAAGTTGAAACTCAGAAAAGTAAAAATTGGGATATCTTTTTAAGACTTTAAACTGATCCCATGATTTTTTGGAAGATTTTTGGATTGAGATTTGGTACTCAAAAGACCTTTTGAAGTTGAGAGCCATTTCTGCCAGAATGAAAAAGGCAGTGGACCTTTGATTTTGAAAGGGATTCAAGGGTCTTAAAACTTCCTAATCTGGATAAACTCAGAGAATGAAAGTTGTTCTAGACACCTTAAATAAAGTTTTTGCGAAGGAATTTTCCATTTTGGAGAAGATTTGAGGGGTCAAAACCTTCTGGAAACCTCAGATATGAGATCTGGATTCTCAGAAGCTGATGAACTAGCCTCTGAAAGAAAATTTGAAAAGAGGAGTTTTGCTCACCCAAAAAATAAGGTAAAATATGTCTGGAAAGCTCTGGATGTTGGCTACAAAAAGTATTTTGTAGTCAACACCAAATTCCAAGTTCATCTGTGTCCAAAAATTAAGACCATGGACTGAGGTCTGAGAAAATTGCTACTGGACAGCAACTTCTCAAGAAAGAAAATATGATTTTAAGGGGGGTTTTGCATCCATGCTTGTCCCCATTTCCCTAGGTTTTGGTTAGTGATCACTAGACATTTTAGTGGTGAATCAACTATACCAAACCATCCTTGGGGTACATTAGGACTAAGCATTTCATTTGCTTGGGAAGGGGAATTTTATCCTTTGAAATCAAGATTTAGTGCTTGAAAATGGTTTTTTAGGGTTTTGAAAGTGCATTTTTGCAAGTAAGCAAGAAAAGCTTTGAAAATAATGTTGATCTTTGTAGAAGATCATCCATGGAGATGGTCTTCCATGGTGATCTTCTTAGATCTAGAGCAAGAAGATGAAAGAACTACATTTTGTAGTTTGAAGATGCATGCATGATGAGAGATTTAGGGTAAGAAGAGGGAGGTTATACCTATCTTCTTTGTGTTCTTGAGTGTTTGGCTTGAGTGTATGAGTGTTTAGGGCTTTAATATGAGAGTGAGTGGATGAGTATGAGTTGGGAAAGATTGGAGAGAAAATGGTGACAATTCAAGTGAATTCTCACTGTTTTCTCTCTATATTTCGCCAGAGGTTCGGTGCAAAATGTGTTCTTCCTCCTATTTTTGTGACTGGAGGGCTCAATTTATAGCCCTCTGAAAATAGCAAAGGTATCCGCGCGGACAGGTCCAGGCAGCGTGCACTGTTCATTAAATGCTGCTTCAGCTTTGGACAAGAAGAATAATCTTTTTCAAAATTCAAATTAACAGCCAGTTTTTTGTTTCCAGCCATTGCCATTTTTGGTTTTCTTCTTTTGTTTTGCTTTTTGAGATTCTTTTTAAGGTTTAACCTTAAATAACAATGCCCATTTTACCCTCACTTTGTTAGAAATGTTAGGATAGTTAGGAATTGTTAGAAATGTTATAACTTTCGTTAATTTTCTAACGAAAATTCTAACAAGCTCAAATTGGAGCACTTACAGTAGCCCCTCGGCGACGGCGCTTTCGAAGGAAGCGGGGTCGTCGATAAGAGTAAGGCTCCATATTTGGCAGGATGATCGAGTGATCGGGTGGCTGAACCTAGCGATGGATAGGCTACCTACGTATCCCGTGGGAATCAAGCCGATCGTAGTTCGGGTCTTTGACCCCGGAGATGATGGCGTTTTAGGTGCCTCGAACACGATGAGCGAGTTCTGATCGTTTCTTGGAAAGAAACTTCTGCTGGGGATAAGAGATGACCATTTTCGGTCGATGGCTATCCGCTCTGTGGGGATAGAAATGACCATTTTCGGTCTGCTGGGGATGATTGCGATTTATCGCTTTCTAGTGATAGCGTCTTAGGTGCCTCGAACCTTGGAGATGGCGTTTTAGGTGCCTCGAACCTTGGAGATGGCGTTTTAGGTGCCTCGAACCTTGGAGATGGCGTTTTAGGTGCCTCGGACCTTGGAGATGGCGTCTTAGGTGCCTCGAACCTTGGAGATGGCTTTTTTAGGCGCCTCGGACCTTAATTTGAAATGGCCTTTCGGTGGACTTCGTCAGCTGCCGAAGGAGAGGGTGACCGTTTTGGTCGAGGGGCTGGACCTAATGATAGGCTACCTACGTATCCCTAGTGGGAATCAAGCCCTTTCGTAGTTCGAGCACTACTCGAGATTTCGTTGGCTTTTGGGATTCCGTTAACTTTGCTGGGGATTTCGTTAGCCTTTGCTGGGGAAAATCAGATGTATTCGTCTGGGAAATCGGTCTTACATTTGACTGCCGTTGGATGATTTTGATGAAAGATACGGGATCCGTTATCTTTCTCGGGGCACTCGGTCTTACGTTTGACTGCCGGGGGATGATTTTGATGAAAGATACGGGATCTCGTTATCTTTCTCGGGGCACTCGGTCTTACGTTTTCTTTGAGGGAAGATTTTGATGAAAGATACGGGATCTCGTTATCTTTCTCGGGGCACTCGGTCTTACGTTTGGCTAGGGATAATTTTGATGAAAGATACGGGATCTCGTTATCTTTCTCGGGGCACTCGGTCTTACGTTTCGATCACGGGGGTTATTTTGATGAAAGATACGGGATCTCGTTATCTTTCTCAGGGCACTCGGTCTTACGTTTTTCTTTGCTTAGGGAAGATTTTGATGAAAGATACGGGATCCGTTATCTTTCTCGGGGCACTCGGTCTTACGTTTTACTGCCGGGGAAGATTTTGATGAAAGATACGGGATCTCGTTATCTTTCTCGGTCACTCGGTCTTACGTTTGACTTAGGGGATGATTTTGATGAAAGATACGGGATCTCGTTATCTTTCTCGGGGCACTCGGTCTTACGTTTTACTGCCGGGGAAGATTTTGATGAAAGATACGGGATCCGTTATCTTTCTCGGGGCACTCGGTCTTACGTTTTACTGCCGGGGAAGATTTTGATGAAAGATACGGGATCTCGTTATCTTTCTCGGGGCACTCGGTCTTACGTTTGACTGCCGGGGATAATTTTGATGAAAGATACGGGATCTCGTTATCTTTCTCGGGGCACTCGGTCTTACGTTTGACTGCCGGAGATTATTTTGATGAAAGATACGGGATCTCGTTATCTTTCTCAGGGCACTCGGTCTTACGTTTTGGGGGAAGATTTTGATGAAAGATACGGGATCTCGTTATCTTTCTGCTCGGAGCACTCAGTCTTACGTTTTATTTGCCGGGGATGATTTTGATGAAAGATACGGGATCTCGTTATCTTTCTCGGGGCACTCGGTCTTACGTTTGACTGCCGGGGATAATTTTGATGAAAGATACGGGATCTCGTTATCTTTCTCGGGGCACTCGGTCTTACGTTTGACTGCCGGGGATAATTTTGATGAAAGATACGGGATCTCGTTATCTTTCTCAGGGATATCGGTCTTACGTTTGACTGCCGGGGGTAATTTTGATGAAAGATACGGGATCTCGTTATCTTTCTCAGGGCACTCGGTCTTACGTTTTACTGCCGTGGGTAATTTTGATGAAAGATACGGGATCTCGTTATCTTTCTCAGGGCACTCGGTCTTACGTTTTACTGCCGGGGATGATTTTCTTGACAAGGGGCTGACTTTG
Organism: Adenophora triphylla var. japonica; assembly: GCA_022495995.1. NCBI lineage: Eukaryota > Viridiplantae > Streptophyta > Magnoliopsida > Asterales > Campanulaceae > Adenophora > Adenophora triphylla. The sequence goes on along the minus strand of JAFEMH010005197.1, from coordinate 96,597 downwards.
GTTAACTCTGTCAAGTTGGGGACTGAATTGCAGAGTCCTGAAATTTTAAGGGGCAAAAGGGTCATTTTGACCCTGACAATCCCATCCGCGCGGGCAGGAATGGAAAGCCAGGGGTATTAATGAGTGGCCAACGCCCTTCTTCTTCCTCACCCAATTTTTGAATTGCCGAGAGAGAGGGAGAAGAACGAGGAGAACACCATTTTCGGCCTGAGAAGCTTCAGGTCGTCCGTTTTCTTCAATTTTTTGAGCAATGGAACACGGGAAGGCGCTTTTCAAGGCCAAGGACGTGGCCGGTAGCCAGAGAGGCGATTGGAGCTCGTCCGGATGAGGAGGCATTACAATCTTTCGCAATCGGTTGAGGAGGAGCACTACCCCGATGCTTGGCAACATTGGGCTTCGGATCCGCATCTTCGAACGGTATACTTTGAAACCCTTTGATCCCTTTGTTGATTTCTTGTTTGAAAATTTTGGGTGATTTTTGAATTTTTTTTTTTTTGAAAATTCGAATGATTGATATTCTTGGCTTTGAATTTTGATTTTGATGCTTTGCATGTTGTAATGAGTATATGAGTAACCCAGAATGTGCACTTTGCTTGGGAAAAAGAATTGGCATTTTTGCCACATTTTTTTTTCAATTCGAAAATTACATGTGAAAATTCGAAGAATTGTGATTTTTTTTTTTTTGAAATTGAATATTGCATGTTGATGATGATGATGATTTTTTTTTTTTGAAATTGAATTTTGATATTGATGAATGATGATGCAATGCATGCATTTTGTTTGGAAAGAATGGGCATTTTGCCAACATGAGATGTATGTATGTTTAGGATATACATTTTTTTGAAAAGTGGGACGGAGTTTTTACTTCCGTAGGAATGCATCTTTTTTTTTTGATGAATGCATTGGGACTTGCTGAAAATTGTTTTCTTTCATGCGAGAAAAATGGGGCTATGCTCATTGTATGCTGTTATGCTGTCGAAATTTTTTTTTTTAATGTAAATGCAAATGCAATCTTTTTGACATTTTCTCTTTTTTTTTTTTTACAGGGCGGAAACCGTTTTGTGACGGAGCAGCTGAACAAGATGAAGACTCGAGGATCGGTGGAGTCTGTGATTGACTTGTGGGATCGGCTTCCGGATGCGGGCCGAGGAGCTTTGCCGAGTCCGAGACAGATTGTTGTCGAGACGGGGCTCTGGGAGTTCGTCGAGTGCTTGAGGGCCGGTCAAGTTCCCTAAGAGCAAGGGCTTGATGTTTGCTCGCGCAGCCTTTGGTGGGACGCGACCCACACCTTCCACTTCTTCCGGGCGAGGCTACGATTACGCCCTCGACTATGCTTTGCGATCACGGGCTGTCCTTTAATGGACGCGGCATTGAGTGGCGGGATAGCTACGGCGATGCCGATCTGCGAGCTCTTACGGGATTTTCCCTATTCCCAAAAAGGGGATGGGGATGGAGTATGCCGTGGTCTACGGCAAGATTGTGGAGACCATTGCGAGCTATGAGGTGGGGAGGAGAGGATAGGCGCCGATCGATTGCCGGGGCCTTCTTGTGGTTTGCTCTCTCGAGCACGCTCTTTGGACATGCTTGAGGACGGCGGTCTTTGCTTTCTTGAGGTCCTTGGAGGACATGGAGACGGCCGGAGATGTCTCGTGGGGAGAGGCGGGTGGCAGAGCTTTATTTTGCTCTTGATAGGTACAATAGGAAGGCTGTGAGCTCCTTGTACCGCTTCGAGTTTGCCCCGGAGGTATAAGCTCTTTTTGCTTTCCCTCTCTTCTTTTGAGCACACACTTTTATTTGCACTGGATTGATTGGATTTTTACCTTTCGCAGGTATGGGCGTTGGAGTTTTTCCACGTCACGGTGTGGCGACAAATGGCGTGAGTACGTCGGGCGTATCCGGCCATGCAGCTTGGTCCAAGCATGCCGGGAGAAGATAAGCTCCAGGGCGTACGACTCTCAGTACGCGGATTGCCTTCCTTTGACGGGAGGCCGAGACAGATGAGGGGATGATATTCTTCCCGGGATCGCTTCGAGGTGGCGCGCACCGAAGGGCGCCGAGATTTGACAAAGGCAATGGGAGGATTTTGAGGGGTCCGACTCGCGATGCATATTATCTCGGGAGAGAGGGTGACGCGCCAAAGCTGATGGCGTGAATTCGCCTTTGAGGACACCGGTGGAGCCTCCCGCCGATATGATGCACCCGAGCGATCGGTCCGTGACTCGGGGGACGATTACAGAGCGTGTCGGCACTTCTCGGACTTCGTGGCGAAGCATTGAGCCATATGCGACATTCGTCTTGAGGAGGCCGAGGATGCCTCAGTGTCCTAGATAGGGAGGGGCTTGGGATCCCGCGGTACCCTCGGACGGATTTTTCCTATATCCAGATGGGGTCCGATTGAGGGTGCAGATCCTCACCCCGAGCGACTTCCACGAGCCTTCCGGCCTCGTCCGGGTATGAAGGTATGGTTTCACCTTTTCCCCTTCTTTTCTTTCCTTTGTTTCATCATCTTTAGCATCACCTCTTTTTTTTTTTTTTGACGCTTTTGCTTTTTTGTGCAGCTGGAGGCGGTCGCGTCGAGAAGCCGACGAAGCAAGTGATCGGGGCCAAGAGATTCATTAGGAGGATGGTCGCATGCGGGGCTCCTCGTGCTAGAGCGAGGCGACCACGCCGGCGCCCGTCGACGGGAGGCTTCCCCTATTCGCTCAGAGACTTCTTCAGAGACTCCTTTGTCTCCTCTCCTTGATCCCCGCGCGGTACTGCCTTCGGATCACGTCATTCTCGGGGATCCACACGGGCAGGGACACGTTTGGCAGCATGGCGGGTCGTCTTCGTACGTGCAGGAGTCCGACGCCTTCACCTTCGGATACGACTTTTTCGCAGATCTCGGCTTGCCCTATCGTAGCGTGCCGGTTGGTCCCGACGAGCCTCTCTCGGAGACGAGGACGATTCTCGAGCCCGAGATTTTCGTGGCTCCCGAGGAGGCGGGCCCGAGTCGCAAGAGGGGCTGGGGAGACATCGGCGCCGGAGACTCCGATTGATTTTTTTTTTTTTGAGATTTAGATTTGTACAGATTATGCACATTTTTTTTTTGGATGTAATAATTTAGGATTTTATTTATGTTTGTTTGTTTTTTTTTTTATGCACACTCTCTTTTTTTTTTGGAATGTAATAATTTAGGATTTTATTTTATGAATGCAATGCAATATGAATGCAGTGTTGCATGAGCCTTGGTTTTTTTTTTTTTTTGCAAGGGTGTTTGGTATATGGACTGGTTTGGGGAGGTTTTTTTTTTGCACAGGTTTCGAGCAACCGGGACGGAATATTCCTCTTTTGGTGTAGCAGCTTGGACTCCGCGTGCATTTTTCGATGGAAAGCAATCCTATCCGCGCGGATGGGGACTGCATCTGACACTGTCCTTTAATTTTGGTTCAGACCTGGTCTTGCTTTATTTCAAATTCAAATATCCTCTTCAACCTCCAGTCCAAACAGCCATTTTCGGGGAGAAAGAGAGAAAAACCATGGAAATGGCCAAAAATTCTCCAAAATTGTCCAAAGAAAGGCAAATGTTGTTCTTTGAAAAGTTCAAGGAGTGGTGTAGGGAGATCATGCACGAGAGAAGATCATTCTTTGAAGAAAGGTACAAGATACGATGCTTGTGGTCTCTCAAAGAATTGGTTCCGGATTATGACCTCTTAAGAGCTTCTTCTTCGTTTTGGGATACTAGAAGGCATGTCTTTTGCCTTTCCTTCAACGAGATTGTTCCGACTGTGGAAGAATTTTGGGCCTTGCTTGGAGGTCCGGAGGTGGAAGAGATAGCGGTCCCTTTGCCCGAGGGGCTTTTTTGTTGACAGATTGTGCGTCCTCCTTCATCTTTCCCTGGAGGAAGCGCAAGGTATGATCCGCGGTCCCGATCATTTCGATATTTCCGGTCTTCCCGACAGATTTAGGGGCCTAGGCTTGGTGGATGATGCCTATTGGGATGCCTTTGCACTTTGTATGTTTGGCACCCTGTTCATGGTCTATTCCTTTGGGATCTGCCATCGGTCTCTGCTAGATGTTGTCGTTCACTGTCGCCCGGGCGTAGATGTCGTTCCTTTGATTCTGGGGAGACTTTTCATGCTCTCGATGATTAGCTACCTGGACGGCGGTATATGCACGGGGGCAGCCCGTTCCTCTTGACCCTGTGGCTGATGGAGCGTTTGGGGGTTCTTCGGGAAACTCCCGATATGATCAGGCCTTGGACTTTTGCCAGGAGAGGTGTTGATGTAGATTTTGATGATCAGGGCTCGTGGGAGCGTTGGATGGCGGGTCGCCAGACTGAAGATATCAGATGGTTGGTGCCTCATTGGCGGGTGGAGACTCGCAGAGTGCTTCAGGACGGGTCTCCTGTGGTCATGCTTCCGGGGCTTTCTCAGTCCAGCTTCTACATTCCGGCTTTAGTTCTGAGACAGTTTGGCTTGGAGCAGGTTCCGTTGGAGGGCTTTGATGATATAGCCACCAGGGTGGTGGCTCCTGCTTCCATGGATGAGCCCTCGGTTTTTCCATTTCTTTCCCGAGCATGGGGGTATGATGCCTTCCTCCTCGGGTCATTCTCAGCGTCCGAGACCGGTGTTCCCGACCACTTGGTACTGGATTGGTATGAGAGGCATCCGGGAGAGACTCAGGTGGCTATTTTCAGACGGCGTGAGGCCATTGTGAGTGCGGAGGTCCCGATCGCTTTCGAGAGGAGGAGGGCCGAGGCGAGGGCCAACCCTCATGACAGAGCGGAGACGCCGTGGACTCGACATTATGAGGCTTACGTCAAGAGACAGGAGAGGAGGGCTCCTATGTTACCGCCTAGGTTACAGGAGATGAGGGATGACGCTAGGGCTACTAAGGCCCCGACAGAGGCCGGTTTGATAGACCCCGTTCCTATACCAGAGCTTGGTAGGAGGAATACCGACATTTTTCCGGCTCGTAAGAGAAAGACTCTGAGGGGGAAGAAGAAGGGAGAGGCCAAGCACGAGTGGCTTGGAGTGACTCGAGGTTTCCAAGTATCCCTTTCTTGTCATGGCGTACACATTAGTTTGATTATGTATCTTAGTTTTCCTTTAGCAGGTTGCCGCTGTAGGAATGAATCGGGCTTAGACTCATCAAAGAGCTTTTTAACTTGTAATGAATATTTGAATTGCTTTAGAGTTTTTCGAGACGCTTTCATGGTCTCGACCAATTGTATTGATGCCAAAGTATGGCTTTTATTTGTGCTTTAGACCGAACCGTTTCCGCCGCCTACGTTCCCCTCATTTTGAGGAGCTCAGTCTTCGTAGTTCAACCCGGTGAACTCTTTTTGTTTTTTTTTTGTTTTTTTTTTTTTTGTTTTTTTTTTTTTTTTTGGTGCAACCCCGTTTTTTACCTAGGCCGCCCTTTTCGGGTTTCTAACCTAGTTGGGTATTACTCTTTTAGCACTCTTTTTTTGTTTTTTTTTTTTGTTTTTTTTTTTTTGGTGCAACCTCGTTTTTTACCTAGGCCGCCCTTCTCGGGTTTCTAACCTAGTTGGGTATTACTCTTTTTAGCACTCTTTTTTTTTGTTGTTTTTTTTTGTTTTTTTTTTGTTTTTCTTTTTTTTCTTTTTTTTTTTGTTTTTTTTTTTTTACGCGTAGTATCTCGCGCAGCCTTGTCACCATTCACCGGGTGTACAAAGGGATTCCCGTCGAGGTCTGCAAGTTGCATGGCTCCTCCGAGAAGATCTTCTCGGACGACATATGGCCCGACCCATACAGCTCCCATTTGCCGAGAGGGTTGATACGGATCGGGGCTTTTCTTTTAGAACGAGATCACCTTCTCGGATCTCCCGATGCTTTACTTTCTTGTCGAAGGCTCGCCATTCTTCCTTGGTAGGCTCGGATGTGTTCCATGGCCTTCACCGGCGTTCGTCTAGTAGGGCCAATTCATCATGGCGACTCGGAGCCATTCGACCTCGTTGATCCGGCTTTCCAAAGAAGATACCTGAGCGAGGGTATTTCCACTCGATTGGGAGTACGGCTTCCATTCCGTATGTGAGGGCAAAAGGTGTTTCCCGCTGCCGTTCTCGACCGATGTCTCCGTAGCCCCGCAGTGCCAAGTGTAACTTCTCGGGCCAATCTCGCCTTGGACAGCCCATTTTCCTGATGATATTTTCCAGAGTCTTGTTTGCCGCTTCGACGGCTCCGTTGGTTTGGGGCCCGTAGGGAGATGACTTGTGACGGGTTATTCGGAATTCCGCCTGCCAGCTTTTCACATTCCCTTCGAAGTGGGATCCATTATCTCGAGATGATTTCGGCTGGCAACCCGTATCTGCACATGATGTTTTCTTTGATGAAGAGGGCAACTTTCTTTGGATTGAGGATTTTGTAGGACTTTGCAGAGCATCCTTTCCGATTCCTTCAAAGAAATCACCAATCTGCGTCTCTTAGGCTCTTCCGCAGTTCCCAAATTCACTCGTCAAAATCTCTTCGGCAGCCTTGGGCTCGATTTTCCTCTTCCTGACAACCTCGCTTAAAGATTTTTTTTTGTTGTTTGATTTTTTTTTCGTTTAATGTGTCTCGCTTTTTATCTAATGAATTATTATTAAGTTTTTTTTTTAATTAATTCATCATTAGTTAAAGTGGCAATCAAGGGATACTCGTAAAGGTTCGTCATTTCATTGAAAACGAAGGGGAATACAACGTTCGCTGCATTCGTAGTCTTCAGCGTAAGGCCATCTGACGACCCTGAGAGACTCCGAACTCAACAATGAGAGACTCCTGAGGATTTTACAAAGGTTGACACGAAAGGATCGGGGGACCAATCCAAGCTTGGTGATCATTTCCTCTTTGGTCGCGGACGGGCCCGAGAGAGTTTCCCAATTCTTTAAAGGCATCGGGCCGTCGGTGGCTTCAAAACCCGGGAAAGGCATGGTCTCGTGCTCCCTCTTCGCCGTTGCTATCATCTCTTTGTCTCGAACTGTAATCAACCGTGTTTGGCATCCGAAAGCCGAGCATGTGGATGTAGGGATCTTCCTCACCCTCGGGACTTCCGTTCGCCACAATCCGACCGCTCAATCCAGATGTAAGGACGCATTGCGTCTCGGTGAGCCGCTAGAAAAATCTCATGTCCCATACTCGAGCGGAAAGGCTTGGCAAGGTGTAGTTCAAGAAGGAGGACGTCCCACACGACGTTCATAGATTCGAGCCGAGTCCGTCGGTGTTTGCCGACTTTTATCATGAAAATCTCTCGCCCTGGCGAGGCCAAAGAATGGGTTTGCGTATCACCGACAAATCTCGTGATTGAGGACCGGGACTCGTGTGCTCGTATCATGGCGGTGTTCGCCGTTTCCTTCCAAAGACGCCTCCAAGTGTTGGAAATAGCAATTAAATTTGATGAATCGAACTTCTTCTGAGTCTCGCTTGCTTGAGTGTGTCGACATAGTTGGCATCGCTAGATTCCAAAGGATGCCGGCGAGACTTGCCTCTCAAGGATGTAGCCCCTGTTCGATCGCGGGTGTTCTTGGCTATTGTTTCTAGCTTCGTTCCCTATGAGGAAACCTGTCACCCCTTATGACTTCAAGGTCTCCCGCCGGTTGATGAATTTGACGCATTGGTGGAGAGTGGAGGCTATGGCTTTCATGTGATGCAACCAAGGGCGCCCCTAGTAGGGCCGCGAACTCTAGGGGATATCCATTACATGGAACTTTGCGGGCACCATTTGGGTTTCGTACTCGCAGTTCCAGAGTCACCGTCCCTGCATCGGGACGAGACGAACCGTCGTAGGCTTTGACAACCGTGTAGACGGGATCACGCGCCTTTCATTTATGCGGAGGGCCCTCATCATGCCGAGGGGAAGGACATTTACCGATGATCCATTGTCCACTAATACCCTGTGGAGTGACATGGTGTTGAGCCGAATAGTGATGTACAAAGCTTCATTGTGTTGGGAGACATCTCTTGGCAAATCTTCATCGCAGAAGGTGATCATACTCCCATATAGGTGAGGATCATAGATTTGGTCCTTGTCTCGGGATGGAGAGTCATCAAGCCGCCACTTCGTGCCTTTTTCTTGCGAGGCGTAGTCTTTGCCGAAGCCCCGGGTTATACCGATGCCTTTTGTGGCGGTTGCCATCTCTAGTCAACATGTTGATTGAGTGGGAGCGCCGTGCATCGGCGTCGGTTTTTCTTCATCGCGTATATTCGGGAGCCGGACAACCGAACTCGTCGACCCCGAGGGGGCCGGGACTTCTGCTCGCAGCACTGCATCCGAAGGTCTCACTCGTCGTTGGCAAGGCTTTTCTGTTCTTTCACCCCTTTTTGCTTTGGGGAAGACCGACCGGAGTAGAGTACATAATAATCAAATCCCCTGCATGGCTCCCCGAGCGTTCCCACACCGTTATCACCGCCTCGAATCTCTCCTTCAATTTTTGCCGGGAGGAAATTTTCTTTTTCTTAGGAGGACGGTCCTCGTGTATCCAGTCCCCGATAGTCCCTTTCAAGGCAATCGGGACAGCCACAAATATCCCACCAAATGTGTTCTACTACCGCGGCGGATTTGGGACCTCGTGCCGAGCGGTGGCCGGAATGACTTTGAGTGGAACCGGTCCGGGGGATTCGCTGGCTGACTCATCTCGTAGCGAGTGATTGACTTCGCCGGATAATGAGAGATATTGAGGTCCCGAGGAACGGGCACATGTTTGTCTTTCAAGGTAGCCCCGGCCGCTGGGATATTGTTAAGGTCCCGAAGTGGCGTGTGGCCTCTTCAATCCAGCTCGCCGTCCGTTTCCGCGTTCTTCCAGACTTTGATGGCCGACCATATTCCTTCAACTGCTCCCCGATTTTCATCACTCAGCCGATATTTGTGGGATCATCACTGAGAGGGGACAACCGACAAGCATACCGAACTCTTTCGTCCCCGACCGCCGTTGGGGCCGCTGCCCCGTAAGTCGGCGCGTGAGTCCCTGCGGTGGAAACATAGGAATCTTGGGGTAGCATCTTGATGTATCCGGACGTAAGAAGAGGAGGAGAACCTCTTCGTCTTTGCGGTAAAAGTGCCATCGGAATTGAGACTCGATAGTCAAACCATGACTTGCGACTACCCCCGCAGGTCATCAATTTGAGCCTCATGTCGAAGTCTCATTTGTTTCTACCAACCGGATCCACACCGGTCCTGTTCGAGGGATTTTGGAGGACGGAGCAACGTTATCCCCATCATTACCGGCCGATGCGTACATTCTCAAACCCGGAGTTGGAACAAACGGCGAAGCCGATGACGCGCTGACTCTTCCCAACCGATCAAACGGTGACCCTGCGCCCGAAACCAAGCTTTGTGCGGAGTCATGGGGAAAGGACACGAAGGTTCAGATGTCTGGGAATGGAAGGAGGGTAGGTGTTTGGGCTTTTGGCTCATGCAACATGCAGCTATTTGTTCACGTTTACTTAAAACATGTTTTATTATCCTAATCGGTTGGAAAAGATTGCTCTTCTTTTTCGCAAACTACTCGATTCCCTGGATCACCGGGCCCCGTCACTACGTCTATAAGCCCCTCGTATTCCACCCGTATTTCGACCTCCCAGGTGGACAGCCCTGCGAGGGTCCTATAGGGCAAGCGGGTCCCACCGACCGAAAGAAAAACGATCCTAAAAGTCTCAAGGGTAATCGAGTCTTAACGAGCATTCGATGTAAATTACGGACAAAGCCGACGCCGAAAGTCAAGATCATGTCCGAGGGCTCGACAAAAAGTCGGCATGATTTGGACCGATAAGCGTCCACGATTGATCTTGACTTGTCGTCGCTAAGCCGTAATTAGGCATGGAATAGTCATTAATCCTTGATGACTCAAGTCAATGCCGGGAGTCGTTGTATAATTTGTGCCGCCGAGCCGAAGTCAAGGCGCCTGGCCAATATCTTGGTCAAAGTCCGCGGCGGAAAACCGGCGTAACTTCGACCGATTAGGGACCCGAAAGATATTGAGCCGGTATGCCGACAAAGGCTTGAAAGGAAAGGTCTATACACCTGACAGTGGCATGACACTGCACTGTACTAAAACCAACCGGGTCTCGGACAAAGTGTGTCACGGACAAGTGCATGGTCGACACGAGGCTCCATGGGATGTCTGGGGTAGTCCCGTGCTCATCCGAGAGGCGTAATAAGACCAAACGGACCGCGACAAGGATTTCCCCGGGTTAAGGACGTAGTGTGCAATGTACGGTCACGTGCGCGTAGTGTGCAAGCAGTCTATATTCTTTTTCTGAGTAAAATAGAAATTTTTTATGTGTCTTAAAAATATGATGCATGATTTTTTTTTGGAAATTTTCTTTTTTTTTTTGAAAATCCCTTTTTTTTTTGAATTTTTTTTTGAAAGTTTTAATGAGCACATAAGCACGAAAATTCCGACGCTAGGGACATTATTCCGACAAATAAAATTTTGACTTTCTCCGAGGCGGCCAAAACAACATGAAAACTGTGCAAAAATCAACACACACACAAAAATGATTTTCAAAGCCGGACGGAAACTTGACCCTCAAAAGCTTTTTTTTTGAAAACGGTGATACCGGTACGTGGGATTGTTAGACCACAATTTATCCCCGACTCGTGTTAGGAGGCGATAACGGGAAATTTAGTGGTTTCCACCAATATACCGAATACCATTTTTTATTAAAAAGCTTAGTCCCCAGCGGAGTCGCCACTGTGATGATGTTGCCATTCGCGGGAAAATTCGATTTTTGCGTTTCTTTGAAAAACCAAATAAAACCGGAAAAACGGAGTCGCCACGCCATTTTAATTTTGAAGGCCAAAACTTTGAAAAAGCCCGAGATCAGAGATTTAGGTTCGGGAGGTCATGTTACGCGTCGGGAAGGACGTTAGTGTGCACTCCGACGCGCCTCGTAAAACGAGTCTTCCAAGCTGAAAATCATTTGTGTGTGGGTGTGTGTGTGTGTTTTGGCCAAAATAAGTTGAAACTCAGAAAAGTAAAAATTGGGATATCTTTTTAAGACTTTAAACTGATCCCATGATTTTTTGGAAGATTTTTGGATTGAGATTTGGTACTCAAAAGACCTTTTGAAGTTGAGAGCCATTTCTGCCAGAATGAAAAAGGCAGTGGACCTTTGATTTTGAAAGGGATTCAAGGGTCTTAAAACTTCATAATCTGGATAAACTCAGAGAATGAAAGTTGTTCTAGACACCTTAAATAAAGTTTGTGCGAAGGAATTTTCCATTTTGGAGAAGATTTGAGGGGTCAAAACCTTCTGGAAACCTCAGATATGAGATCTGGATTCTCAGAAGCTGATGAACTAGCCTCTGAAAGAAAATTTGAAAAGAGGAGTTTTACTCACCCAAAAATAAGGTAAAAATATGTCTGGAAAGCTCTGGATGTTGGCTACAAAAAGTATTTTGTAGTCAACACCAAATTCCAAGTTCATCTGTGTCCAAAAATTAAGACCATGGACTGAGGTCTGAGAAAATTGCTACTGGACAGCAACTTCTCAAGAAAGAAAATATGATTTTAAGGGGGTTTTGCATCCATGCTTGTCCCCATTTCCCTAGGTTTTGGTTAGTGATCACTAGACATTTTAGTGGTGAATCAACTATACCAAACCATCCTTGGGGTACATTAGGACTAAGCATTTCATTTGCTTGGGAAGGGGAATTTTATCCTTTGAAATCAAGATTTAGTGCTTGAAAATGGTTTTTTAGGGTTTTGAAAGTGCATTTTTGCAAGTAAGCAAGAAAAGCTTTGAAAATAATGTTGATCTTTGTAGAAGATCATCCATGGAGATGGTCTTCCATGGTGATCTTCTTAGATCTAGAGCAAGAAGATGAAAGAACTACATTTTGTAGTTTGAAGATGCATGCATGATGAGAGATTTAGGTTAGGAAGAGGAGGGTTATACCAATCTTCCTTGTGTTCTTTGAGTGTTTGGCTTGAGTGTATGAGTGTTTAGGGCTTTAATATGAGAGTGAGTGGATGAGTATGAGTTGGGAAAGATTGAGAGAAAATGGTGACAATTCAAGTGAATTCTCACCGTTTTCTCTCTATATTTCGCCAGAGGTTCGGTGCAAAGTTTGTTCTTCCTCCTTATTTTTGTGACTCGGAGGGCTCAATTTATAGCCCTCGAAAATAGCAAAGGTATCCGCGCGGATGGGTCCAGCACGTGCAATCGTTCATTAAATGCAGCCTTTTCAGCCTTTGGACAAGAAGAATAATCTTTTTCAAAATTCAAATTAACACCCGCTTTTTGTTTCCAGCCATTGCCATTTTTGGTTTTCTTCTTTTGTTTTGCTTTTTGAGATTCTTTTTAAGGTTTAACCTTAAATAACAATGCCCATTTTACCCTCACTTTGTTAGAAATGTTAGGATAGTTAGGAATTGTTAGAAATGTTATAACTTTCGTTAATTTTCTAACGAAAATTCTAACAAGCTCAAATTGGAGCACTTACAACTTGCTATCAAGAAGCGATGTCCGCTCCTGATTCGGAAAAATGGCAAAAGGCCATGAAGTCCGAATTACAATCCATGGCTGATAATCAAGTTTGGAACTTGATTGATCCACCCGAAGGTGTAAAAACCATAGGGTACAAATGGGTCTTCAAGAAGAAGACCGACATGGATGGGAAGGTACACACCTATAAGGCTAGGCTAGTAGCTAAGGGATATAGGCAGATTCATGGCATAGACTATGATGAAACCTTTTCGCCTGTAGCTATGCTTAAGTCTATTAGAATTTTACTTGCCATAGCCGCATATTATGACTATGAGATATGGCAAATGGATGTCAAAACAGCTTTCCTTAATGGGAAGTTACTTGAGGATGTATACATGATACAACCTGAAGGTTTTGTCAATCCAGAAAATTCTAACAAGGTATGTAAGTTGCAGAAATCCATTTATGGATTGAAGCAAGCTTCTAGGAGTTGGAATCTACGTTTTGATGAAGCAATCAAGGAGTTTGGCTTTATCAAGAACGAAGATGAACCTTGTTTATACAAGAAAATTAGTGGGAGCGTAGCACTATTTTTAGTGTTGTATGTCGACGATATCTTACTCATTGGAAATGACGTTCCTAAGCACTCGGGAGACCTTGTCAAGTCTTCGTTTGGGAAAGTGCTTTTCAATGAAAGATATGGGCGAAGCCGCATATATCCTTGGTATCAAGATCTATAGAGATAGATCCAAGAGGATGATTGGTTTAAGTCAAAGTACTTACATTGACAAAGTCCTTAGAAGATTCCAAATGGAAAATTCTAAAAGAGGGAATTTGCCAATGTTGCATGGTATATCTCTTAGCAAGAATCAAAGTCCTAAGACTAATGATGAGCGAGATAGAATGAATGGTATTCCATATGCTTCGGCAATTGGGTCTATCATGTATGCTATGTTATGTACTAGACCCGATGTCTCATGTGCTCTAAGCATGACGAGTAGGTACCAATCGGATCCCGGCGAACCACATTGGATAGTAGTCAAGAATATCCTTAAGTACTTACGAAGAACTAAGGATGTATTCTTGGTCTTTGGAGGAATGGAAGAAGATCTTGTAGTCAAAGGCTACACAGATGCTAGCTTCCAAACCGACAAAGATGATTTCAGATCGTTAGCCTGGATTTTTGTTTACGCTTAATGGAGGCACCGTGAGTTGGAAAAGTTCCAAGCAAAGTACCGTCGCCGATTCTACAACCGAAGCCGAGTACATAGCGGCATCCGATGCAGCCTAAGGAAGCGGTTTGGATCAAGAAGTTCATTAGTGATTTGGAAGTCGTTCCAAGCATCAGAGACCCTATTGAACTTTACTGTGATAACAATGGTGCCATTGCACAAGCAAAGGAACCAAGATCACACCAGAGATCCAAACACATACTTCGACGTTTCCACATTATCCGTGAGATATGTGAAAGGGAAGACGTTAAGATATGCAGAGTAGACATTGATGACAACGTGGCGGACCCATTAACTAAGGCTCTCCCGCAAGCTAAATATGATGGTCATGTTAGGTCCATGGGTATTCGATACATGGTAGATTGGGCCTAGTGCAAGTGGGAGACTGTTGGTGTTATGCCCTAGGCCTATGATTGATAGACTTATGTGTTGACATTATTTATTATTATTTGAGATGTTTATCATTTGATTATTATATGTTTTGTATATTTGTTTATAATAATCTCCGTCCCTAATCATTAAGAGAATAATTAGTATAATTGTCAATGGATAATCATGTGATGATTATATGCATAGAGATGCACATTGAAATTATGGGTACTTGTTAGAGAACAAGTGACTGGACATGACCCGCATGAGATTTATGTCATGATCAAATGTCATAATTAAATCTCATACGGTTACTTCATTTAGTCCCTAGACCTGAGATTATTATGACCTTACATATGATGAAAGTCATGTTTGATTTTAGTCAAACGATATCTTTACACGATATCTATAAAGACTATCTTTGGCATGATCGGATTCATAATGGGAAGGATGGTAAGTCAAGAAGAAATTTGTCCCTCGTAAGAGAGATGTTTTGCTCGGGCCCCTCGATGAGTGATAATGATGAAAGTGTATGGCCGTACCCCAATATAATTGGAATTATCATTATACTCAAGAATCGAGAAAGCATTGAACAATAACAAGTTGACGAGGACCATGACTTGTGTTCAATATAACATCGTGAGACAAAGGGAGAAATGGAAGTACACCAATGGAAACGTGAACTCTTACGTTACATTATTTGGGTAGACATAATGGCTTGCTAGAGTCCGCTTATGTCTTATGAGGTTCGATATGATCGAACTCATTGCCAACATAATGTAATCCTATTGGGTCACACACAACTAGAATGAATTGGTTAAACCGGAGGAAGAATGATTGAGAGTCTCGCACTGCTACATATGTCACGCGACATATTAAGCCAATGGCTTAATATACCGCGCGACATAATAAGCCCGTACGCGGTTTGACAGCCTGTCTCTTCTAATACGATTAGGAGACGTATTCTTACTATTGTAGTATAAATACAAGGGGTCTGTCAGACCTAATAGCCTAGCCGAAATTTTCAAGAAAAATTCACAATCAAATACTCTCAATATTCTTCAAGGTTTTAGATCTAGCAATCATCAAGAAGTTGTTCTTGAATTCATTCAAAGGTGTGGATGCCGAAAGAGGGTCTTCGCTCGTTCATCGATCAAGGCCTAGAGTTCAAGCAAGTTGAAGAACGAAGTTTGTGATTCGATATCACATAATCAAATCGTTCGATAGCTCAAGAACGGAAAGCGTTCGAGGTTGGTTTAATTCTATCTCATAGGAATTTAAATTAATTGTATAGAACGGATCCTAGGGCTTCTTGGGTTTTATGTTTTAATGCTTAATTTCGCTGCGCATGGACCCATAAAATCCAACAGTTTACACTGGCATTTTGTTACACATGCACTGACACTTTTTTATACTGGCACTGACATTTTGTTAAACTGGCACTGACACAACCGGAAAAACAAAACACATTTTTCCTAAGTGACAAAAAAACTAATTTTTTATAAGATCAGCTCTATAATATACGGCTGAAGCAATCAATTTAATTTAAGTCATGACCGCTTTTAAAATAATGTTTGATTATGTATTTTTTTTCTTTTCTGAAGACAAATTTATTCACAATGAAATTGTTAAATCAAAATTAATAACGACCTAAAAACGGTAGGAATTCCAAATTCCTCCATGCGTATGTGGGGGATGATTAGCTATTTATGTGAAGATGTGTGGGTAAGATGCATGGGCGCGGCTCTCAAAAACTGTTGAAATGTCACTATTGTACAAATTAGCATTCGCATCTTCACGTTTCACGTGCTCAAAACTAACTAATACTCCCTTCGTCTCACTTTAATTGTGATACTTTTTTTTTTGAAATGTTCCACTTTAAATGAGTCATTTTATAAATGGAAATGAATGAACAGTATTTCGGACATTTATATCCTCATAATATTTACTATATATTTACAAAAAAACCATTCAATATATCCTTATAATTTTAACATATTTACAAAAAAATCAATCATTAACTTACTATTTCTCCCACTCATTCTTTCTCCTATTAAATATTTTTAACTTTAATATTCTCTCTCCTCTAATCTTCTACCCACTTTCAATTCTTTACTCATTTTTAAAAAATATTCTTAAAAAGCGTACAGAAATGTCATGACTCAATTGAAGTGGGACAAAGGGAGTATCACTTGTACTAAAGATTCTCCACAAACAGGCTCATAAATTCTTAGAGTAATCAAACAAATTATATCCGTCTCAAACACCTCAAATTTTACTTCCTCCTCCTCCCATTCCCATAGTACACAAATAGCCTTGACACAAGCATGCAGGGTCTTAGCCTGATGGTTAGAGTTCATGACTTCCAACCTGGAGGTCATGGGTTCGATTCCCCCACCAGTGGTTAGAGGGAATGACATTGCCCTCCCTAGCATAACTAGGCGCCTCAGTGAAGTGCATCAAGGGGGGAGCGGTGAAATATGTTGATCCCCTTAAAAAAAAAGAATAAAAAAAAAAATAGCCTTGACACAAAAATTAAGAAAAAAAAGTTAAAAAGATTATGTGTTATAAGGACAGATAGTTGTGTATGAGAGAGAAAGTGAAGCAATTTGATAATCGTTTTCGATTATAACAAGTGCATCCTATTTTCATTTTCGGGCTTTCTTTATTACTTTGATATTATCAAAAAAGGTAATTTTACATACCACTATGAGACGCAGTACTAAACAAAAATTGTTTAGATAGGAAAACTTGCTTTCAAGAACAAATTTCAAAAAAAAAAAATTGATCATTTATTTTGGGACAATCGAAGATGGAGGGAGTATGTAGGATTACTTAAATTGAACACAAATGAATAAAGTGAGACTATATATTTTTTTTCAAAAGAAATAATGTATGGTACACCCTCCGCCCTCTTTTCTTTTGTTTTTAGTACTCCTTCCGTCCCATACCTACGTGCACACTTTCCATTTTGAGCATCCCAAACCTACGTACACATTTCCATTTTGGGACATTTTTTATTATTATTTCATTTAATGGGACCCACATTTTATCCCACTAATCTAATAACTCATCCACTTATTTCCTAATTAACTCACCTAATTAAACCCAAAACCATTCCAAATTAAATCTACCCAACTACCCACCCTTATCTCTCCAGTCACAACACAAAACCTTATCTCCATTCAACGCCGTTCTCCATTTCTAGGGTTCTTGCGATTTCCATCGCCCCCCTCTCAATCTCGTTCAAATCTTTCCAAATCGGAAAATATCATCTCCGGTCATCGCCTTATCTCCATTTCTAGTTGTTGCTCGCGATTTCCAACGCCCTTTCTCCATTTCTAGGGTTCTTGGCGATTTACATCGCACCTACCCCCATCTCGTTTAAATCTTTCCAAAACGGAAAAGATTTCGTTGAATCGATGTCAAAATCAAACGATTTTGACATTTTCGACGTTGATTCTCCTGTCAAAGACTCGTCTCCTTCCGATTGGTACTCATGTGTACCGGAAACACAATTCAGCTGCTCTAATGATACTGTGGTGGATGAAACGCAGTTTTCCGACGGTGATCTGAAAGTTGAACTTCACAAGAAGTTCATGAAGGAGCTTTGTTGCTGGTTACCATGGGCGGGTGGAGTTGATCTTCAAGGTGACCCATATTATTCTGAAACTGAGGCCATTCAAAAGATGTGCGCCCTTCTTGGCAAAAACAAACGTGAGACTGACCCAATTGTGAAAGCAAAAAGGCACAAAAGCTGGATGATAGAATTTTGCCACTGGGTTCCGAGTGCAAAATTTTTACTGGAAAAACTTGATGAACCGACTTCTGAGGTTGTGTTTCTCCACCTTTTTCTTCTTATTTCCTCTGTTTATCCTTTTATGAGTACAATTGGGAGTTGGAATGGCTTATGTGTGAAATGATGAATCTATACTGAATGATGATTGTGAAATGATATTAGAAATGGTGAAATGATATTTGGAACATTTTTTGACATTGATGATTTTCAAATCTGAGAGTACCAAAATCTATGTTTTTTAGTACTCTGTGATGAACATAAGCTGAGAGTACCAAAATCTATGGTTTTTTAGTACTCTGTGATGAACATAAGATGTGATGAACATAAGCTGAGAATTACATAAACAGGTTGGAACATTATGTACTCTATGATGATTACAAGCTGAGAGTACAATTGCAAATACCAAAAGCTATGATTTTTTAGTACTCTGTGATGAACAAAAGTTGAGAGTACCAAAATCTATGTTTTTTTAGTACTCTGTGATGAACAAAAGCTGAGAGTACAACTGAATGCAAATCTTTCCAAAAGGCTTAGGCTTGCTCCACTTTACATACCAGTTCCATGTGCTTGTTGGTGATGTTCCATCTCATTCATTATGCCTTCGAATTCATTTCCAAGTCCATGTTCTTTTAAATACCTAATGCATTCTTGAACCAAAGCTGGCTTGACCTTTTCATCTGTTGGTAGTAATCCCTGACTTGCCAAAGCATCCTTGCCTAGATGAGGCAATTTGTAGTTGTTGCTCCCTTTGCATTCCATGATTCTAATCATGCAGTTTTGCAATGTGATGAAAAGCTTATTGAGAGTGTGATCACTTAAGTTTGCAAATGACTCTAAAACTGCTTTCACCAAGTCATCAACTTTTGTAGACTGAAGGTCTTTTTTATTTGAATCTAATGAGTTGAACCACCCAAGATCATTAATATTTGTATCTGGAGAGTTGGGTGGTTGGAATTCTAGTTGTATGTTGAAACCATTTGAACTTGCAGCTGCTCTAAAATCAGGATCTTCATTTTTGAAATGTGGTGGTGCATTATCCCATTGAATGATGATATCTTTACTTGCTCCACTTGGCCATTTAGCTTTGATTGCTGGGATAACCTTGAATCATAAAAAAACAAATGAAATAGTTTTATGAAAAAAAACATGACTGTTGCTGGAGAATAAAGAGAACATTACTTTGTATATCAACATGTTTTTTGTGACTTCTTTGTTGATAGAGTCCAAAGGTTTTGTTACCATTACTCCCGCTTCTCTGTTTTTGCTCCTTCTTTTTGCTGGCTCTGTTTTTGTGAAAGGCCACATGCCAATCTTACCATCAAATATTAGCACACCATTGTCATCATATTGTGGCCTAGTTACAGCACAAAAAATATGACTTTTGTGACAAATTTTTTACTTTGACAAGTACTGTATGGCTCTTCTTCTCCGGGCAAAATGTAATACCTTTGGCTACATTTTGACATATTGAACCACTTCTCATCTGCATGTATTACATGTTTCATGCTTTTGAAAATAGGAGTCCCTAGTTCTTCATCATGCTTCAGTGCATTAAGACAGAAAGTGAGTCTACTGAAAGTGTTTTGAGCTGTAAGAGCTGGCTTCATGGCATTAGTGTGTGACCTGATCGCACCATGTTCTTTCCATCTCCAAATTGTACTCTTACTAACCCCAAGAGATGCACTTAAATTCCTTACTGTGTTTCTTTGAGAAAATGGTATTTGCTTCATTTTTTCTTCATCTATTACTACTCTTTTGGAAATAACTATTCCTTTTTTTTTTTTGTTAACAAGATTAATGGCCAAACCTCTATTCCTCTGTTCCAAGGCTCTGTTGAAGACATTTCGGACAGTCCTTCGGCACACTCCAAACCTTGATGCAGCTTCCGCAATTGTGCCACGTGGAAGTCGTCCTCCTGTCAAAGACTCCAAGAAGAATTGGGCCATTATATTCATCTTCTCTGATGTCAAATCTGGCTGATTATGGGGTGACATTTTTTGAAACTTTTGAAAAAACTTGACTGTTTGTACTTATGGTAGTAATTTAGGAAGGCTTTTGTATTTGAAAAATGGTTGGTACTGTTTGTATTTGAAAGATGTTGGTACTGATTGGTATTTATGTAATGGAGGGAAGGATAATTCTGGAGGGAAGTTGTATTTGAATTTTGGCTCCAGATTAATCCTTCCCCACTTTCTTTTTAATCTTTTCCCACTCTCTCTTTAATCCTTTCCCACTCTCTCTTTAATCCTTTCCCACTATCTATTTATTTCAATATAATACTCTCTCCTTAATTTACGTGAAAAGTCAAACCGAGCACATAGGTCCGGGACGGAGGGAGTATTTCAGTAGTTTAAAATTTTTAGTTTATTTTATTTCTAAAATATACTCCATCCGTTTTAAAATGTTTGTTTCATTTGACTTTTTTATTAAACTTTGACCACAAATTTATGAGAGATTAATCATGTTCATGAAATTCTAAAAGTTGTTGTTGATAATATTATTAATGGTTAATCAATAGAAATTTTTAGAATTTCATAAACATAATTAAATTGTCATAAATTTGTGGTCAAAGTTCAACAAAAAAGTCAAATAGGACAAACATTTTGGGACGGAGGGAGTATAATTAAACTCGCTTGATACACTTATAATAACAACTCACTTATCATTTGCTATCAACTTTCTAACTTACTCCCTCCGTCCCACGTGAATGCAAATTTATTTCTATTTTGGTCCGTCTCACGTAAATGCAAACTGCCCAAAATGGAAACAAATTTATTATTTTATATTTACCCTACCCCACCCACTCATTCTCTCTCTTCATTTTTCACCATACAATTTATTCAATCAACCTACTATTAACTCCACTCATTCTCTCTCTTCATTTCCTATCACAAATTTTCATTATTTTAATAATATTTCTTAGTTATTGTGCCCACAAAAATGGTTTACATTCACATGAAACTGGGACGGAGAGAGTATATTTTATTTTTCATACTTTACTTTTTATGCTTACATTTTTGTTTAATATTCATGTGCAAAATCAAATTAGAAACATTAAACTTAGGGGTAGGGAGTATGATTTGTTTTTCTATTACAAAATAAGTGAGGAAATACATTAGGATTAATTCCTCCTTACCCATACAGTCCAAATCAAATCCCATTAAAACCCAACTGAGATCAAAATTTTCTTAAACCTCGAAAGTCGAGATTAAAATTCCTCAAAAATCCGTTGACAGTCCTATACCACATGGTATAGGACCTTTTTTCAGTCTTATACCATATGATATAGAACTTTATTCCTTAGTAATTTTTTCTTTTTATTATTTGTTTAGTCCTATATCAAAGACTTTTTTTTTTCAGTCTTATATATCAATGGTATAGGACTTTTTTTTAGCCTTATACCAATGATATAAGACCAAATTGTATTATATTTTTAAGAAAAATATGAAAAATGATGAAAAAAATACTCTCATATTTAGCTATAAGAGTATTTTTAGTCTTATACCTTTAGGGTATAAAACTAAAAATATGATTTTTATTTAATTTTTTTTAAAAAGTGAAAAAAGTGCAAAAAAAATGGTCCTATACCACGTGGTATAAGACCTGATGGAATGCTATAGGAGTGACGCGAGTTTTGATGAAATTTTAATTTCAAATGGATTTTGATGGGATATTGATAAGAGTCATGGGTCTTAGAGTTCTTGGCCCAATACATTACTTGAATGCTTGGACATCTCCATGGATTTAGAGCTGGCAGACAGTCTCCTTGTCAGTCTAGATCTCAACATCAGTCTGCCACAGCCACTGCATGTTATGTTGATTTGCCTTAAATTTTAAATTACTAACTACCCATCCCACATATTCTTAATTTCCCCCAACACAAATTTAACTCCATTTGCAGAACTCGCAAAAAATGGGTCCATCTTATCTATACAACCATCAACTGTCCTGCTGTTCAATGCTTGTTGACGCCACTGTAGACACTAATTTCTCGTTGAATATGTGAACACGAAATTAAATGCACAACAATTTAAATTTTATTATAGTCAAATTTTATGGATTACAATTCTAAGACATTACCAATTTCAAGGTAATAATTCCCTGATTCTATCTCTGATGTAGGTGAACTTTTGAGAGCCAAATGGGCTTGCTTTCAAACTTGAACGATTGTAGTGTAGATGTGGTTTGAACGAGGGCCGTTGGGCTTGATCTCGAACAAGGCTTGCAATCTTCTTGACTTCGACGAAGGGCCGTGGAGGCTTGATCTTGGGCAAAGTTGATGAAGGCGTTGACGTTGAACGGCCCTATGGCTTGTGTCCTTCGTCAAATGATTTGTTGATGTTGAAGGCTTGAATTGATGTTTCGACAGAGCTTTAGCAGTTCTTGCAGAGAATTTTCCGTCCCCTCCTCATTTGCAATAGCCTCTTATTTATAGGCTAGCCATAGGAGAAGTAATTTTGATAACCCCGAGAGATGGGCCATTATTGAGCTTTTCACTTCAATGAGTTCATTTTGTAATATATGGGTTGTCCATTTATTTTGTTTAAACTTTTTACCCATTTATTAACAAATGAGAACATTTAAATATTTTATGAATTTTGACCTTCTAATTTTGACTAGTCAACATTTTGACTTTTTGAACCAATCAAAATTAATGAATTCATGATTAAAATTTTAGTGTCTACAAATTGCTCCCACTTCAAGTCTTGGACAAGAATGATTTATATGGGTCGAGACTTGAAGTAAAAGAAAAGAATTCCTAACAACTTCTTGATAGTATTGGGCCTCGTTTGGATCGTTGACTCCTTAAATCGAATAGACTGCAATAGGCAACTACAGTGCATTGTACCTCTGCCGTCACCTTTGTAGTCCTTACAAGAATTCGGAAATACAAGATCCATTATTATCTTTGCAAAGAAATATCAATATTTTCTCCTTTCTCCTAATCCTCGCTGGAATAGTAAGTTGACCATTGAAAATACCTCAGAGATTTTGTAATTTGAAGGAAAGTTTTAATTTCTTTCCTGATTGTTGACTAACTTGATTGCCAAAGTTTTGAGAAAGGCAATGTAAGCATCAGAAGCTCTTTTTTTTTTTTTTTATTGATTGTGTGCAGATTTTCTTTTCCCTCTCCTTTACCTCATTAAAATAGTAAAGTAGACCACTTTAATATAACAATTACTCCCTCCGTCCCACCAAAATAGATACTTTTAGTCAAAATGGTGTAACTTTGACCAATAATTTATATAAAAATAATGATCCTAATAAAAATCTAAAAATCATTATTGAAAGTATTATCAATCGTGATACAATAATAATTTTTAAATTTTTATTAGAATCATTATTTTTTATATAAATTATTGGTCAAAGTTACACCATTTTGACTAAAAGTATCTATTTTGGTGGGACGGAGGGAGTATTTACTAGTGCGAGAAAAGTTGATTTGCTTTCAACTTTGACTTTCGTTTTCTTCGCAAGAGTCACTTGGTTTGGAAACTTTGGGTGTCAAGAATTTAAGTAAGGCAATACGTGTATTAAAATATGGCATTGATATTCTTTTCCTTTTCTTCATTGAAGTAGAAAATCCTCCATGCAGCAAGGAAACCCGAAAGCCTTTATATAAGCACCTTTGTGTCTGCACAAGACAAGACAGTCTATATAGCCAAATAACCTTTTCCCTGTTTGTGTTTTCTTTTACCGCCGGTTGAAGAGGGTAATAACACGGAAGTCAGGCCAAAATAAGGTGAGTTTCTTCATCCTCCCCTCTCTCCTTTTTTTTTTTTGAGTACTATTTTCTTTCATAATGCCACTATGCCATGTTTGTACACCTTTAATTAGTTTGTCCTACAATATAGTGATTAGTAGCACCTCCGTTGTTGTACAAGCATGGCTGCACCACCATAATTATAACTAGGAATAAGTCGATTCCAAAGTCGTATCCTCAGCAAGGCTTTTTGTAACGTTTTTAATGAACAAGAATAACTTCCTATGGAGAAACAGATTCGCCTTTTGAATCGTTTGGAAGCCTCTTTAGCAATCTACGACATAGACATAGGTTGTGATGGCGCAGTGGCGGGTATTCAAACGAGAGGGAGAATTTAACAGAATTGAGAGAGTCAATTTCCATTCAGACCTTGGTTAAAGAAGTTTGGGAGAAGGAGCGACTGAACAAGACGATCTCAATGGTGCCAAAAAAATTACGGCCATTTGATTGTCGAACGTAGCGCCATGCGACGTCGAAAAGTTTGGCCAGCTTTCTTCACTTGCAGTTGACATTCTTTGATCCTCTGTTCTTAATAATTCCCTAGAGCCCAGATGTTATCTTCTTTGGAAATTAAGGTGGGCTGAGTAAAAGGAATGGCAAAGGGGTAGTGAATGGAGATAAAGAACACCAGTCACTTACTTGAACTCTGTATAGAATTTCTTCCTCGTAAAGCCTCTAGTCAAACTTTGTTGATTTCAGACCATCTTTTAAGCTCTGTCCGCTTCTGGCAAACCCCCCTTCTTTTATTTATTTTTTCATTTTTTTTTTGAAATTGCAGCTCCGGATGTGATAGCATTTCATTTGCACATAAACTGAACCTCTTATTTTAATTTATTTTCTTTTCAGATCCAGCTCGTTAGGTCAGCTAATCACAGCTCCTTTGTCATCGGTGCTTGGTAAGTAATTTGTTGCTTATAATTTGTAAAATGTGCTTCCCTTTTTTTTTGGAGCTGCTAGCAGGTTGACCAAGTGTAACATTCTTGTTGAACAATGCCAATTTATCATTTGTTCGCCCATCAACTTCTTCGCATTAACCAAAATCTTCGACGGAGCTCAACGGAACTCGCCTAAAGAAAACGAAGGCCATTGGTGTAGCTTGAAAAGCAGATGTTGACCGACGCCATTGATTCTTTAATCTTTGGTGGAGCTCGACACAACTTGCTCATAGACCGACACTTATGGTGGACCTGGTTGTAGATGAAGGCCATGGTGGAGCTCGAAAAGCAGCTGTTGACCGATGCCTTTGGTTTTTTAACCTTTGGTGGAGCTCAACACGTTCTGCTCGTAGACCGACACCTATGGTGGACCTGATTGTAGATGAAGGCCATGGTGGAGCTCGAAAAGCAGTTGTCGACCGACGCCTTTGGTTTTATAACCTTTGGTGGAGCTCAACACGTTCTGCTCGTAGGCAGACACCTATGGTGGACCTGATTGTAGATGAAGGCCATGGTGGAGCTTGAAAAGCAGCTGTCGACCGATGCCTTTGGTTTTTTAACCTTTGATAGAGCTTAACACGTTCTGCTCGTAGATCGATACCTATGGTGGACCTGATTGTAGATGAAGGCCATGGTGGAGCTCGAAAAGCAGCTATCGACCGACGCCTTTGGTTTTCTATCCTTTGGTGGAGCTCAACACGTCCTGCTCGTAGACCGACACCTATGGTGGAACTGATTGTAGATGAAGGCCATGGTGGAGCTCGAAAAGTAGCTGTCGACCGACGCCTTTGGTTTTTTAACCTTTGGTGGAGCTCAACACGTCCTGCTCGTAGACCGACACCTATGGTGGACCTGATTGTAGATGAAGTCCATGGTGGAGCTCGAAAAGCAGTTGTCGACCAACAGCTTCTGTGAATCTTAACGTCTCAAGAAACACACAAAAAAATAACACTCATATGCGTCTTTTTTTTGTATATATATATATATATATATATATATATTACTATTATGGAAGTAACACACATTTTTTTTCAGGACAGTATGGTGTTTTTTAAGAAGACTATGATTGCTAATCGACCCTACTTGGTGATCTTGGATAGTAAAGATGATAGCATCGCAGATGGAACTCAACTCATGTCACATACTCCTGCCATTGAGAAAGCTCCTAAGCGATCACATGGTTTCAACCCCCAAAGCATGCCTAAGTGGTCTACGGATGTGAACCAACCTAGTGCTTGTAAGAAGAAGATGTTCTCTTTGCGTTCTACCCATCATAGCGGCTCTTCCAGCTTTTCACGATATCCAACACTCGGCCAAAGAATTTTAGATGGAGAAACAGGTTGGGGGCAATCTTTTAAGCTTAATGGTGATCGATGATGGGGATTCTCCAATCTTCGCTCGCAGCAATTTGTACTGAAACAATGTCCACTTCTTCAAAGTCACACTCAATAAGTTGTGGCAGGACCCATCGTTGACATACCGGTACTTTAACCGGTTCATCATTCAATAGTGCTAAAGTTGTAGCTAGGTTTGCCAGGGCATCCGCAATACAGTTCTCGCTTTTTGGGATGTGCTCTAAAGTTATGCTTTCAAATTTCGTCATCAAGTGAGCAGCACACTTGGCGTATGGTACTAAGTTTTCTTTCTTGACCTCATACTCTTTCATGACTTGATTGACCACCAACTGTGAATCACCATAGACTTCTAAACTGGCAACCACAAATTCAGCTGCCATTTGGAGGCCGATGATCAATGCTTGGTACTCGGTCACATTGTTTGAGCATTTTTCTTTCAACGCAAAGGCATATGGCAAAACTTGTTTTGGAGTAGATACAAACACGACACCCGCTCCTGTGCCATCTGATCGAGCCGATCCATCGAAGAACATCATCCAAGGTGAAAATGTATCTATGTAGAATACTTCTTCGTCAGGGAGTTCGTCAGAAATTTCCCAATCAGCAGGTATTGGGTGGTCTGCCAGGAAATCTGCTAGCGCTTGTCCTTTAATTGCTTTTCGAGGTAAATATGTGATCTCAAACTCATTGAATAAGATTGACCACCTTGCTAAACGTCCCGACAAAATTGTTTTAGGCTGGCCTTTGTGGGTACGCGCATTTAGTGGGTACGGGCACTGGTCTTTGTCCCCACTTGCATCTATATCCACTTATTTCTGGTGGTTCACGCGGACAGGACAGAGAGTCTTTTTCGTGATCGAGTACGGGTTTAATGGCCTATGTACACATATAGGCGTGCGATCTTAATGGATCTTTGCGCATCAGCAGGTAGGAGCTCATATGTTGGCCCTTGAACCTACTGGCGTTCGCTTGCGGGCATCCACTTTTGCCATTTAGGCTGTGGGAATAACTATGGATTGGCACAATTTTGGGTTTTAACCCTCTCCAATCCATGAGTTTTGCTTAAGTAGCAGGTTGCACGAACTGAGGTGCAATTTCTTTTCATCTTTCTCTTGCCTTTTAGGCTGCGGACTGCGAGCACGAGCTTCGGAATGCGAGCATGGGCTGCGGACTGCGAGCACGAGCTTCGGAATGCGAGAATGGGCTGCTGAATGCGAGCACGAGCTACCGATTGCGAGCATGGGCTGCGGACTGCAAGCAAGAGCTTCGGAATGCGAGCGTGGGATACTGACTGTGAGCACGAGCTACGGATTGCGAGCATGGGCTGCGGACTGCAAGCACGAGCTTCGGAATGCGAGTGTGTGCTGCTGACTGCGAGCACGAGCTACGGATTGCGAGCATGGGCTTCAAACTGCAAGCACGAGCTTCAGAATGCGAGCATGGGCTGCTGACTGCAAGCACGAGCTTTGGAATGCGGCCAAGGAAGGTTGACTGCGGCAACTGATTGCGGCCAAGGAATAGTTTTCTTCTTTCGCCGAATCACGAACATGCTTCTTTATTTGCACGAACTGTTCTTTGGCGGAGGGAAAACAATTTTCTGCTTCCGCCGGATTATGAGCATGCTTCTTTATTTGCACGAACAAATCTTTGGCGAAGTTTGGTGGAAATATGTTAAAAACTTGACAAAATTTTTAACGGCCGTCAGAGATTTTAACAAAGAATTTAAATGACTAGGCTTGTTGTAGAAGATTGAATGGGCAAGATATTTTTTATTCTGGACCACGTCACGTGGCAGCTCTCTAGGCTTTCAAATTTATGTGGTTCATACGAAGCTCTTGACTTTTGGTTTTTTAAAGGAAAAAACTTATTCTCTCTCTTCATTTTAATATCCCAGCTATCTTTATTTCTTCCTTTTTTCCACTTTCTCTCTCTACTTTCCATTTATCACCCAGCTACCTTTCTTTCTTCCTTTTTTTCCTTTCATCTCAATTTAATAGACCAAGTGAGATTGTGGCGGATTGTAGGAGAAAAATAGAGAAATTGGATCAATCAGTTTGATGTTGCCCAAAAATAATAAGTTGGGCCTAGTTTAAGTCCACAAGCAAAAAGTTATCAAGTAGGCCCAGAACGAGATAAGGCCCAAGAAGAATATAAGGATAAAGATAGCCCAATTAGGGTTCGCGGGAAACTACGCCTAAAAATAAACCGCTGGAGGTCCACGAAGGGGAAAATGCAAGGTAATATAGGCGAGATATTGGTTGTTGAGTGGCGAGATAATAAAGCAAGCCGGTGAGATATTGACGTGTGGTGAGAAAGCGAGATGTTTGGTCGAGGCGATACAGTACTTAGTTACCTGTATCCAGCGAGAGACAAGCCTAAGGGAAGCGACTCATAAGCGGCGGCATATAAATATCTACGAAATGGGACCCATAAAATGGTTGAGCATTGGGAAAAGTGATCACGTGTTGTGAGTTTATTCTTTTTGCTAGCCAACGGAATGATGATGCATGGAAATAGGCATGGAACGTGAGGATAGCACGTGAGAAGCACGGGTAAAGGAGTATATATACGAGGGGAAATCTTCATTGTCAAGGTACGTTGAACACAATCACCCACAAACACCTCTCCTTACTGTTTTAGTTTTCAACAAAAAGCAAACACTTATCCTCACGCCGGAGGGGCTTACGCCGGAGTCGCCCCCGGCTTAGTTCACGTTTGTGGCTGTGCAGGATTGAAGAAGGAGCCGGAGGTGCTGCCGATTAGACTACAACGGTGTGTTGCTGTTGAGGAAAATCCTGGCAACATCAATTGGTTCCGTTGCCGGGACCTGAATCTCTTCTTCGCTTGAAGATTTGCTTGCGGTAGATTGATAAGTGTTGAGCGCTGTTCGTAGATCTGGAGGTTTGGTGCGTGTTGGGAAGGATGCAGTGGGCATGTTGATTGTTTGGTTGATGCGGTCTGTTGTTCGCAGTTTGTAAGTTGAAGTTTGTTTGTTTTTTTGGTTTTGTTAGGTTGATTATTGCTCGTAAATTGTTGGTTGAAGTTGTTGGTGATTTTGATATTATTCGATTGTCTGGGTGTCAATTTGTTGATTTAAGAAGTGTTGATTTGATTTGAATTAAGTTGGGTATTTTTGGAGTTCCGTTTGGATTTGATAATTTGAAGATTGAAGGTTGATAGATTCCGATTTTGATAAGAGTTTGTTTAAGTTTGGATGGCTTGAACTTGTTGTATCTGGATTTTAGGAAAGTTTATTCGATTCTGATTAGCTTGAAGATTGAGTGTTCTGGAAATAGTTGGGTATTGAACATTTTTGGAGTCAGTCGGAGAAGATTTCTTATTTTCTGGGTTCGTACCTTCAAATCTTCATAAGCTTTGAAAATTTTCAAAGTTTAGATTCATCATACTTTATTTGCGTGTGTAAGAAGAAATGGCAACGCCTGAGAAAGGGATAGTAGGGCAGATGACAATGGCGGGAGGGAGCCTTATCCCGCCCATGTTCGGATTAGGAATGATGGGACGGGAGGAGCACAGATACGTCTTCCTCACAACAAGTGATTAGGAAGAGAGAGCGAGATGTAGGAGGCGAGAGAGAAAGAAATGTAGTGCCGCCACCACCAGAAAAAGAAATGGAAAATGAAGAGGAAAGTTTGAGGATTCACAACAATTTAATCTTACAATTGTTGGAAAATAACAAACGATTAATGGTCATGAAGAAGAAGCCAACTTCCATCCCGCAGGGTTTGTTGACAGCGACGGCAGAAGGAAATAAGGGATCAAACCAGGAGGTGATCGTTGTGAATGATGATGAGCGACGGAAAGAAGCCGAACCTGAAAAAATAAAGGAAATCGAAGCAAGACTTGATGGGTCGCAAAAGCGAAAGGCAGGAGAGTACATGGAGAATGGGAAGAAAATTAGGGTATATCATTGGCCTCACACTTCACAAGTATCATCGTTTTATTGTGAAAATGAAGAAGAAGACACCGCTGCAAATGAAGAAGGGTTTGGGGAGCAAGAGTTGAAGGTTTCAAAGGAAGGCGAGAAATCCAGGCAGATGGAAAAAGGAAAGGGTATAGGAGTAAGTCGCTTCGGGGAAGAAGACGGAATAACAAAGCAGATGGCTGAAATGGCAAAGAGATTGGCAGAATTAGAAAAAGGTGGTGCAGTCGATGGCGAGAAAGATTTCTTCGTCGCCCCATTTGCCAAATACATTCAAGAATCTGAGCCCGCTCCGGAGTTCCGTTTGCCAGCATTATCTAAGTATGCGGGAGTTACCACGGCTAGAACTCATGTCGCAGGCTTCGAAGTTACTATGGCGATACTAACCAAAGATGATGCACTACTATGTAAGACTTTTGCTAGTACTTTAGAGCTTCAAGCATTGGAATGGTTCACACAGCAGCCTGCCAACTCTATTGTGGGTTATCAAGATTTTAAGCGAAAGTTTTTGTCAAGATTTGGGGCCATAGGAACTCAGCCTGTAGTATTGCAGGAATTGATGGGAATCAAACAAAAAGTGGGAGAAGGTTTGATAACTTACACCAACAGGTTCTTGCTGATCGCTAACTTAATCTTCGATATAGAGCCCAAGTACGCGATAATGATGTATATGTCGGGTCTGGTGTCAGAAGCTTTTAAAAGAGAGTTGAGGATGAGGTTGCCCGCGACTTTAAGCGAGTTGCATGAGCGAGTTAAGGCATATTGTGGGGGTGAAGATGTTGAGGAAGGAATGTCCGGATCAGCAAGGAAGAATGTGAAAGACAGAGTTGAGTATATCAAGGAGGATAATGCAGCTCGCGGCAGGGGGCGAGGAAATCAGAATGGAGGAAGAGGTGGAGGCCGCGCCGGTGGTCGCGGCAGCGGAAGAATTATTAGATTCACAAGGTTGAATGCAAGGCCAAGCGAGATATTGAGGGCGGTGGAGTTGCCAGCGGCTTTTGAAATGACAGACAGAGGAAGAAGAAACTTGAACCAATATTGTAACTATCACGGAGATAGAGGGCACGAGACTGATGAGTGCTACAACTTGAAAAAGGTGATCCAAGGTAAAATTGATCGGGGGGAGTTGCAGGAATATGTTTGGCAGGAACAGAATGGGGCAACTCAAGGAGGAAATGACGAGAGGAATGAGATACTGGTAATTCATGAGCCAGCTAGTATCACCTGTCTAAGTAATCAGATCATGTCACTATCTCACACCTGCCATATTCCCGCATATCCTCCAAGTGAAGAAAGGATTATTAGCTTCTTAAGGCGAGAGTTAGCTTTAACGCCTAGCCATGGATGTCAACCCGTAGTGATTACAATTGCTCCAGAAACAATATACTACACGAGTCTTTGGTGGACTCAGGAGCAAGACGCAACATCTTATACTACGAAGCTTTTAAGAAAATGAAGTATACGGAAGCTAATTTAGTGCCGTATAAAGTATTTTTGGAGGGGTTCATGAATCATACAGTACGGGTCAAAGGAACGATTTCACTGGCGGTAGAGATAGGAGAAGACGAAAAGGCGAGAACCCGAACGGTGGAATTCATGGTGATAGACCTGGTGTCACCATATAATGCCATCGTGGGAATTCCCTTTATGCAAACTTTCAAAATGGTTGTGTCCATCCCGCATCAAAGAGTTAAATTCCCCACGCCAAAAGGAATAGCTTGTCTAAAGAGTGAAGTCAAAGAAGTAATTCAGAAGAAGATCGAGATACAAACCGCAGCTAGGGCGAGTTCTAGTTCGCTTTCATCAGCTTTAGCAATTCGGGATGCAAAAGTCAATGTGGTCACCAACATAGAAGGGGAAAGGCTGCGAGAAATAAGTAATGTATGGAACATTGATGAAGAGGTGGTTGAAGAAAGATTTGAAGTAAGGTTGGGGAACCAGGGAGCAATTCAGGACAGAATGAAAGGATCAAGATTGGTTAAGTTTGTTAAGATGAAAGAGCCAGAAATTGAGGAAATATTTGAATTTGAGGATGAAAAGTATGAGAAAATGGAGACTGAAGCAATGGAAGTTCTACTACAAGACGGCGGCAATTGGAGTAAAAGCGACATTAAGAAGGAAAAGGAGTATGATGATGGAAAAAAGGAAAGTGGAATGGCGGTGAGGATTTAGTAAGTACGAGACAACAATGGAGAATGCTTTAAGCGAGAAATTCAGCAAAGAAGTAAGAAGTAATTTATTTATTTAATAGTATTCTTATTAAAATAGTATGAAAACTGAGTATTATGAAATTTTCCGTTCATGAATGAAAATTATGCCTACTTTGAAGTGATAGTGTTACGAATGAGATTATATACATCTTGAAAATGCTAAAAATATGAAAGCCGACGATCTAAGTTTGTTTTGTTTTATCGAATGTTGTCTAGTAATAATGTTTATGTGATATGCCGTCAAAAGCAGAAAAGTAAATCGCAAGAAGTAAAGTTGCCTAAAGACAACTTCACTTTTTCGATAGGAGTAAAAGTATAGGGTTATATCTCGCCAAAGATAAGAAGATAAAGAGTTTTTGATGAATTATCAAAACAATATTTGATGAATTATTGAAGCAAGTTGATGAAGAAAGGAGAAAAGAAAAGTAAGTTGAAAAGTATCGTCTGAAAGAAAAGTCCCATCTCGCCGGTATGGCATGTATATGGATGCGACTATAAACAGGAAAGAAAAGTCCCATCTCGCCGGTATGGCATGTATATGGATGCGACTATAAACAGGAAAGAAAGTCCCATCTCGCCGGTATGGCATGTATATGGATGCGACTATAAACAGGAAAGAAAAGTCCCATCTCGCCGGTATGGCATGTATATGGATGCGACTATAAACAGGAAAGAAAGTCCCATCTCGCCGGTATGACATGTATATGGATGCGACTATAAACAGGAAAGAAAGTCCCATCTCGCCGGTATGGCATGTATATGGATGCGGCTATAAACAGGAAAGAAAGTCCCATCTCGCCGGTATGGCATGTATATGGATGTGACTATAAACAGGAAAGAAAGTCCCATCTCGCCTGTATGGCATGTATATGGATGCGACTATAAAAAGGTATCCCTAAAGACCATAAAAGTGAAAAGTCTACGGACTATAAACGAGAAAGTCTACGGACTATAAAAAGGGAAAGTCTAAGGACTAT
This sequence comes from Adenophora triphylla var. japonica, assembly GCA_022495995.1. Taxonomy (NCBI): domain Eukaryota; kingdom Viridiplantae; phylum Streptophyta; class Magnoliopsida; order Asterales; family Campanulaceae; genus Adenophora; species Adenophora triphylla. The sequence continues at coordinate 63,606 of JAFEMH010005197.1, read as the reverse complement.
AAAAATGAAAGTCTACGGACTATAAAAAGGGAAAGTCTAAGGACTATAAAAATGAAAGTCCACGGATTATAAAAAGAAAAAAAAAACTAAGGATTATAAAAAGAGATTCTAAGGGTGATAAACAAGAAAGTTTAAATCGATTATAAACGAGAAAGAAACCCATCTCGCCTGAATGGAATGTAAAGATGTAGCATGTATAAAAGAAAGCACATCTCGCATAAATGATATGTAAAGAAGTATCGAAAAGGAAAGTAAATGTATGTTGACGGAAAGATATGAAAAGGTATAAGAAAGAAAGATATATTTAGTTTTCAAAGCAAATAAAGATGTGGAGGCACAAAATAAGGAAATTATTCTAAGTAAAAATCATGAAAAGAGCAAGGAAGAAGCAGAAGAGATCTAAGGTCAGCGACAAGATAAGTCGCGATGTATACACTATAAGTAAAGTCGCCTAAAGACGACTTCACTTTTTCGAGGGAAGTATAAGGTACCTGTCAGACAAAATAATGATTTTGATGAACTATCAAAACAAAATAGCAAAACCAAGATAGAAATGGGGAAACAAGCAAATAAAACATAAAGGCAAAAAGGCAAGCACGAAGGCCGCGAATAATACACATTGTTTAAAAGGCACGCAGGCCTGAATAAAAGAAATTAAAATTGTTTAGCCACCGAGGCAAGTTACAAAAAGATTTAAAGTATTAGAGCAGAATCAAGTTGGAGGGGTTGGTTCGTTAGTTGGTGCGGGTTGAGTAGAGCTGGAAGCCGCGAGAGCAAGCTCTTTTGCATCATCTAGAAGTTGATGTTTATGTTCCAATTGGGCTTGCCATAAAGAAAGAACGTTCGGCGCTTGAGGAGGAGCGGGATTCCAGGGCGACTTACCCAATAGTGCATCTTCCTCTTCCAAATCTTTGAGTTCATCAGCTGAATATGGAACTAAAGGATGACCCATGCGACATATATCACTGAAGATTGGTTCTGAGCCCCATTTAGCAAGCCGCTCGAGCGTAATGGCTGGTATCTCAGCGGCGTCTGCAGCTGCGGCTCGCATGACTTGGAGAGTGGTTTGGTCGCCAATATCCACAAGATCATCCTTAAGCTTGTTTACATCAGCATTAAGAGAGGTAACTTCAGCAATTTTTCCAGTAAGTTCTTCTCGCAGCTTGGCTATCTCGCTCTGAAAGAATTGAGTATCAGCGGCATGAGTCTCCTTTAGAGTCTCATTCTCGCTCTGAAATTTGGCGGTATTTTCCTTGGCAGAATTAAGTTCAGCTGTGGCTTTGGCGAGATTGTTATTGGCGGCATTAAGCTTAGTATTGACAGTTTCGAGCTAATTTTGAGAAGTAGAAAAGTCAAGTTTTAGCTTATCCCGCTCCCTTTCCAGGTTGGCGATTGTTTCATCTCGCCTACCAACTCTGCCACGTAGGATATCTTTGTCTTTTCTCAATGCTTAGTTGGAATTTTCTAACTGCTGCACGTCCTTGGCAAGTTGGTGATTTTTATCATTGATGCCAATAATCGAAGATCCAAGCTAAATGAAAGAGTTAAGTTAAAGGCCAAAATGAGGAAAATAGCGATCAAATAAGAAAGAAAAGAGCGACATACCAGTGAAAAGTAAATCCCGGTTTGACAAGCGGCATGATCAATATCCATATCCATTACTCGTTGGACTTGGATAGGATCGCTAGCACGAATAAGAGCAGAACTGCCAATTAAGCACTCATCAACACCGCGAGTTTCGTTGATCAATCCCGTCAAGCGAGGGACATTGGCAGCTTCTTTGCACAACTCAAAGAGCCCATTAAAATCAGTGGGTTTTTCAAAATTGTCCTGGAGCCAGCTAGGAGTGGGAAGAGCTGAGGAAGTCTGTGGGTCACGGGGAGTAGGGGGCGAGTTAGAAACATGAGTTAAATCACAAACTATTGTATCCGGGGGAGGAGGCAGATCATCATTCTGAATGGGCTCAGTTGCGTCGCCAGCGGGCGTGGGAGAATGGGTCAGTAAAGTTTCAGAAGAAGAAATGATAATGTTTTCTTCAATCGAGGCATCATCAGATTGTAAGACAGAAGTTGGCAGGACAGAAACCGACGGAACATTGCCTTCATTGGATGGAAGAGCTTGGGCAGTTGGAGGAGCTTCAATAGATGGAGGATTCTGATTAACGACTGAAGTTGGAGGAATAGCTTCTTGGTAGTGGCGACATTGGTTTGAACTGACGCAATCCTTCTCTGTCGCTTAGCTCTGGTTGCTGGGTTGTTGGGCTTAGCTCGGGCCTTGGAAGAACCTTGGGCTTTTTCCAAGGTGATTTCCTCTGTATCTTTGCCATCGAGAGATAATGGCAAGGGTAGATCTGCGGGAAGGAGGCCGAGGGCAGTATCGCGGGTGTCGGCGAGTCGCTTCATTCTCCTGTTTGTTTCCAAGTTGGCGTTTTGACGACTCTCCATTGATTTGGCTCGGTGATCTGAAAATAAAGAGAAAGAAAGTTAAGAGTTAGAATCATTCAAATGAGAGTTAAAAAGAAAGGAAGGATAAGGTTAGAGACAAAACATACAAAGGACATTATTCATCGCGGTGCAATGGCGAGTGCCCTTGCACGATTGACACTCATGAGCATATTTGTTATCTGTGTGCCGCTCCCATCCATCAAAATAAACATAGCTGATTGGAACCCGAGGCGGGGCAAGAGGTACGTTGTCGGCGATACCGACTTGGTCAAGTAGCTCCCTATTCCGCAAATTACCTCTCCAAGAAATAAGAGGTTGGGGTGTATCAGCGGATGAATCGGCGGGAAGGGCCACTAAAGAACGAATAGCGGTAATAAGGGCCTCGTCGCCCACAATAGAAGCGTCTTTGGTTTCAATTTGTGGTTTAATGGGATGAAGGTCAGCGGGATGAGACCACCCAACGCGAGAGACGATGAAGAGTGGGTCATCCATCCAGTCATGAACTTTGGCGGGTAAGGGAGTAAGGACTTTGGGACCTCGCTGATATTGGAGGGAAAGGCGGGTTTCTACTATCCCGTTTTCAAGCTTGTTGGTTTGCTTGTATCCTTTGAATAAAGAGACTAAGGATGTAACCGTGGGTTCTTTTCGTAAAGAGCGATAGATGGCAATAAAAGAGGTGATAATCCTAAGGGCGTTGGGGTGAATTTCTGTGATCATGGCTTGAGCTTTGTACAAAACCTCACAAAGAAAAGGATCAAGGGGAATCCTAAGGCCAGCCTTAAGTTGTGAGGAAAAAACAACTATGCCATCTAGCATTTCTCTCAGATGGGCTAGGGAGGTGTTTCCTTGATAGTCAGAAATATGGTAGATGGAAGGATCAATGTTGTATAGGGTGTGCCAAGTGGTAATGGGATTAGAGATAAGAGAACTTATATCAGGAATGAGAGAGGATCCCGCCTCAGCATGAGCGGGATTAGTGAAGAGGTTACCTTCAATCAAGTTTAGATTTTGGACCCTTGTGGAAGGGGGATTGATGGTTGTATCAGCAGGAGAAGAAGTAGTTCGGTCGGCCATCCCGCTGGAATCACTGGAAGAAGAAGAAGAAGAAACGACAGATTTATAATGCGTCCTACGTTTAGAAAAGGGATCAGCGACACATTGGGATTCAGAGGAGTCACTTAAGTGGGGTTGATACTTATTTTTGATGAACCGGACTAATTCCTAGTGAGAAGTAAAAATATGGGACATAGGGGCTGAAAGGGGAAGGAAAAAATGACCTTGGATCTCAAGGGAATCAATTAATGAAGGATCTACCCAGTTTTCAACCATCATCCTAGCTATGTCGGCCTTGGGTAATCTCGCCCAAGTAGTTCGCAGGCGTCTGTATAAGCCGCCTGAAACTTGACACCTACCATATCTAACCCGCCTAGAACAATTTTTGTATCTCGCCATAAAGGGCAATTTGGGAATAAAGTTAAAGAGGCGTATAAGAAGAATAACAAGGCTCGTACGAATCGGCAAAAATGAAAGATCAAAGTACAGGGTTTTAGAGAATATGAAGGGTTTTTGAAAAGTTACCTGTTGAAAATGAAGAACGGCCGGAGAAGACGAAGAATCGCCGGAGAAGATAAACGGAAGACGGAGAAGCGAGGAATGTAAACACCAAAATCAACTTCAAATGGCAACTGATGAACGGAGCAAGGTTTAAAGAGCAATTTTAGGGTCAAATCCAGGAAAGAACGGTGAAAAGATGAAGAAATTTTGTCGGAGTTGAAGTTAAGGTTTGCCGGAATTTAAGCGTGTTTGAGTAAGAATGAGGAGAGTAAGAAGAGAAATATGGAAAGGAAAATGGGTACTTATATGGGGGAGGTATTTGTGGAAGTGATTGACGTGACGGATGGGACGAAAATTTTAAATTTTCCCTCTTATTTGACACGGTTCCCAAATGACGGCACATTCAATTTTAGGGGTTCGCCATGAAGGTGACACGTGTATAAGTAGGTTTTGTTCAGAATTCAGGCTTTAGGTTGACGGAATTGTGGGCCGCGGAAAAGCGAGACAGAGAACATCAAGTTTTTGGCGAGACCATAAATGAATCTCGCCTCAAACTTAGGGGCTTCTGATGCTGCCCAAAAATAATAAGTTGGGCCTGGTTTAAGTCCAGAAGCAAAAAGTTATCAAGTAGGCCCAGAACGAGATAAGGCCCAAGAAGAATATAAGGATAAAGATAGCCCAATTAGGGTTCGCGGGAAACTACGCCTAAAAATAAACCGCTGGAGGTCCACGAAGGGGAAAATGCAAGGTAATATAGGCGAGATATTGGTTGTTGAGTGGCGAGATAATAAAGCAAGCCGGTGAGATATTGACGTGAGGCGAGAAAGCGAGATGTTAGGTCGAGGCGATACAGTACTTAGTTACCTGTATCCAGCGAGAGACAAGCCTAAGGGAAGCGACTCATAAGCGGCGGCATATAAATATCTACGAAATGGGACCCATAAAACGGTTGAGCATTGGGAAAAGTGATCACGTGTTGTGAGTTTATTCTTTTTGCTAGCCAACGGAATGATGACGCGTGGAAATAGGCATGGAACGTGAGGATAGCACGTGAGAAGCACGGGTAAAGGAGTATATATACGAGGGGCAGTCTTCATTGTCAAGGTACGTTGAACACAATCACCCACAAACACCTCTCCTTACTGTTTTAGTTTTCAACAAAAAGAAAACACTTATCCTCACGTCGGAGGGGCTTACGCCGGAGTCGCCCCCGGCTTAGTTCACGTTTTGTGGCTGTGCAGGATTGAAAAAGGAGCCGGAGGTGCTGTAAGTACCCCAATCTGGATCACCCCCTTTCAAACACACGGGAAACACCGCAGACTCATCAACGCAGTCTCGGAGACCTCTGGCACTCAAAACCCTCTCAAAACCCTCTCAAACCCCCAACCAAACCAAGGGAGGAGCCTTCCTGGGATAAAAGGGAACAAAAGGACCTTTCGGGAATTTTCAGGAAATTGGGAAAGCAATATTGGTCCGTACGGACCTCTTTGTTGTCATAATTACTGAATCTCCTTAAAGTCCACAATATTCCCTCAAATCAGGGAAAATGATTACTCCCCTGCGAGTTGGTCCGTACGGACCTCTTTGCATGCAAGATGGTCAGTACGGACCTTATTGCTCAGGGGACACCATAATTGCAAATATTCCTCCATCATCACATATTCCCTCAAATCGAGTAAAACCAAAATCTTGGATTACCGGGGAGGTCCGTACGGACCTCTTTGCACCTAATCTGGCACTATAAATAGAGGGCTCCCCCTCCTCATTTTCACACACCTCCCACTTCTCTCTTCCTCCCTAGGCCTTCTGGCTTCCCTTCTAAGTCCTTTCGAGGCATTCCCGGCCCCTTTCGGATCCTTCCGAGGCCTTCCGAGCCCCCTCGTGGTGCTCTGAAGCCTCCCCGAGCGCTCCCGAGACGCTCCCGCGCTGCCCCGAGGCACTCTCGAGGTACTCTGAGGCCCCTCGTGGTACTCCGAGGCCTTGCCTGGTCTTTCCACGGTGTCCCGGCTCTTTCCGAGTCAAACCGGCGATCCCAAACCACGCCAAAACTCTGCCCGAGTGACTCCTGCCACCACAACGCACGCCGAACCTCTGCCCGAGTGACTCCTGCCACCACAACGCACGCCGAACCTCTGCCCGAGTGATCCCGACGATCCCCACGCATGCCGAACCTGCCGAACGCAGCCTCTACAACCTCAACTCACGCCGAAACTCTGCGGACAACCGGTCCCTCCCGAAGCAATCCCGATCCATGCAGGAACGCTACTCCGACCTCAAACACTATTCCCCAGCGGAAGACAGACACGAACCAACATTGGTAAGGCTTCCTTCCTACACTATTTCAATATATTTCCATACATAGCATACAATGTAGACATCCGATACATGCATTTTTAAAAGCACACACACACACACACTGACATTTAAAGGATATTAGGAGTATCCGAAAGACTCGTTTTACGAGGCTACTCGGGTGAGCTCTAATATTCTAATATTCTCTTCCCGGGAAGTCATCTGACCTCCGAACTCAAAATCTCATCACACAAAAAACAGTTTAAAATTATCTTTAAACTGATGCCCTTTTTCAATGTTTTGGGCTTAATAAAAACGGCGTGGCGACTCTACAAAACAAAAACGGCGAGACACCGCTCCAACGCGAAAGATGCCAGATGCCGGGGCGCGATTGCGCTGCCTCTCGGATCCGGGTAATTTCAGTTGGCGACTCCGCTGGGGACTATTTTGTTTTAAAAACTTTTAAACAAAACAAAAGATTTTTAAAACGATGATGAGGGTCAAACTTTCATTTTACCCCTTCCTTTAACTGTTGTGTGTGTGTGCACGTGCTTCGTTTTTATTTTACAAAAAAATAAAAATACAAAAAAAAATGCATCAATATACATCTGTGCATACATTTAAAATTCTTCAAAAACTTCTGTTTTACTCAGAAAAAGAATTTTAGAGACCGCACACTACGCGCATTTGCCTCGGTTACACCGCACTCTACTCACATTCTTGCCTCGGTTACACCGCACGCTACGCGCCTTCTTTGCCTCGGATACAGCTGCACACTACAACCCTTAACCCGGAGTGGTCTCGGTTGCGATCCGTTAGGTCTTCCTAGGCCTCTTGGACGCGCACGGGATCATTCCAAACATCCCATCCTAGCCAAGCGTCAACCACGCACGTTTGAGTCTTGAGTCACACTCTGTCCGGACTCGGTTGGTTTTACCCGGTCAGGTGTCATACGGCTGGATACATATACCATGCCGGCCATTTTCGAGTCAAGGCTCGGAACTCAAGATCCCTTGCGCAAGCAAGCGATGAAAGGTCATGCTAAAATCTTGACACGATCTTGATTTCCGAAGCTACACCAGACGATGTTCCGTCCGGATATACATCCATGCTCGCATGACACCATGTCATCACGCCTTTGATACGTCGGCCATGACAATATGACCGGCCAACGCTTAACGTCACGAGATCCCTTGCGCAAGCAAGGCAAAGAGAAGGTCATGCCGAACTCTTGACACGATCTTGACTTAGTGGCGGCTCGGTTCACTATTCACATGGCTAACGCATCAAAAGAACATGACGAGGCTCGGTCCTTAGGTTCGATTTTCTTTTAGGCCGGTGGAAACCGCTTGCACTATAGGACCCTCGCACAGGGTTTGTCCCACCCTGGGATGTCGAAATACGGGTGCAAAACGAGGGGCTTATAGCGCGCGAGATGGTCTCAGTGACCCGGGATCTAGCATAGTTGCGAAAAAGAAGAGCAATCTTTTCCAACCTACCTAGGATTACGAGAAAACATGTTTTAAGTAAATTAAAACAACAAAAAAAATCGAGAAAATAAAAGAAACGGAAACCGCATGCCACGTGAGCTTTCCCCTTTTATCCCGTTAGGCCATTCCTGTGTCTAAACCTTGCCCATCACCCCCTCCGGCTAACGAGAGAGTGGTCGAGAGTACCGGGAACCCATCTCCTAGTGTCAAAACGGCAAGGTCCTACCTCCTTCCCGGCTCTGTCACCGGGACGGTCCGTCAAATCCCCATGGCCAAGTCAGTGGATAACAACGATGAGAACGGGACCTTACCCCCAAGAAATTTCCCAACATTGGAAGAAGTTTGGCGAGGTCCTCATGGCTATTGAGAAACGTCAAGGTGAGCAACAAGCTGGATCGAAGGTGCCATGCACCACTTCGGAACATTAGCCACCCAACTACACAGGGGCTTCCCAAGCCATATTGCTCCTACGACCTCTAACATCTCTCATTGTCTCCCGAAGTCAACTGTTACCCTCGTACGAGCCATGCGGTTATGACGTAAGGCCACAAGACCTTCCGGAGGAAAGCTTGCCCATCCGGCCTCCTGAGGTCCGGTACCACCGCCGAACAACGAACACATACGGTGGGACGTCTGCGATTGCGGTGCTTGTGCAGGAAATGGAATTCCAGGATGCAATGAACGAGGGCCGTCCTCGACGAAAGAAGAAGCTATCTTCTCAACAAAAACTGAAAAAGAGGTACGAATCTGGTGATCCCACAGTTGGAACCCTTGGAGAACCCTCAGGAAAGTTTGACTACTACGTCATCTACTCCAGCAAGCCTAGCTCTGCACAAGGCCATGGCAATGTACGCTCCATGATCAGTTTGGGACGAGCTTCGCACCGCCACCGAAGGCCGAAGGTCCAGATAATCCAACCCTGTCTTGGGAAGATCTCAAAGCCACTATTGATGCTTCGGTAAAGGCTATGACGGTGAACGAATTGAAATGCGCGGTCGGCCTTACGCCAATCGAGGCTCCTCCCACTACGAAATAGGAGAGACAAGCAAAACCATAAGTCCAGAGGTGAATGTTCGACACGTTCGGTCAAATCCCGGTGAATCCTCCACGGACGGACAAAAGGCCGGCCATACACGAGCCACGGGCGAAAAGGGACCCTACGCCAAAGAAGCTGAAACCTTGGACCCAAGGTTGAAGATCTGTCTTGACACGGCTCAAGCGCACTCGAGGCTAACATCTCGCTCTGGTCCTTACTCACTTCATCTTACCCGCACAAGCTCAAGTTGGAAGAAAGCACGGCCCGGACCATGGTTCCCATCACGGTGACACTGATGAAGCGGTTCGGATGATTGGCAACGTCAATTACGGCAATATCATCACCTTCACGAGCTCGACCTTCCAAAATTTGGGGCGACCATAACGAGCCTCTCTACATAACGGTTCAGCGGACGAGCGTCGTCTCCCACGGGTGTTGGTAGATGGGGGATCATCCATGAACGTCCTTCCGGCCAAAATGATGGATTTGCTAGGGATCAAAGCAGCGATCTAAAGCCCTCGACTCGAGCAATCAAGGCATACGACTCGACATCCCGCCCGAGTCTTGGGAATAGCCTCCTTGAACTGTGGTTTGGAAAACAAATGGTCCCGACGGATTTCCAAGTCATCGACATCCCGATCACATTCAACTGCCATTTTGGGACGCCCTTGGCTACACCGGATCAATGGGGTGGCATCCACTCTTCATCGGTGCGTAAAGTTCGTCCAAGGAACAGATCTTACCATCATCTACGGTGATAGCGTAGTCAACGAAAGGACCGAAACAAACGGCGTCCCGGTCTTAGAGATCAAACCCGACGATGATGGCATGATGCTAACGGGGTTCACCATCGAAAGCCCAAAGGCCCAAGTGTGCCACATAGACCTGCCTTTGATTTGGGACAAGATCCCTCCCCGATGAAAATGATGAAGCACATGAACTACATCCGGGGCTCGGTTTGGGAAAACGCCATCGGGGCACTCAACGGATCATCAATATCAAAGAACGAGAATACCTGCACGGCACAGGATACTCTCCTACTCCCGAACACATTGCGGAGGACAAGCGAGCTGCACGAAAACGCTCCACGAGATAACAAAAGAGGCTTGCACGCAATCTCCGATCTTCGTCCTTACGGCTTCGACATGACCAAGTACTTCACAAAGAAGGCCGGCAACTTGGAAGAAGATCCGAGAAAAAGGGAGCAGGCGATCGGTGCCAAACAAAGGCGGCCGACAACCATGGACAAGCTCCGGCGAGAACTGGCAAGATTCGGAGGCCTCAAGCCAAATCTGTCCAGAAGAGCATTTCTCGACACACCGCCTCTACGGGGATCCATGACCACCACTATTCACAACGAATTTTGGTTCGGGAAAACCCCCTCTTTGGCAGAAGAACTCGAAAAACTCTCTGTCAACACTCACGCCTTCAACAAACGGGATGAGTACGCATTCGAGCTAGTAATGCCCAAGACAAAAGCAAAAGACTCCGCGAGCGATGCTTGGGACGAGCGGCTGCTCCACCTGCTCTTCAAAGAAGAAATCGAGATGCCGGATCTAATCGATTTTGTTTCGATAACTCTGTGATAGCAATGATCGGGAACGGTGACATAAAGCCCTTCAAGCCCCATCTCCTATCAAGCTCATTGCCACTCAATAAGCTGGGCCACTTTCTCCGGACCCAGCTTTGCCCGGCAAAAGGACATGATCGAACAACTTGGTCGACCCCTCGAGTCCTAGAGTCTAGTGTCAAAACTCATCCACGAGTCCATTAGCTTTAAATTTGAGTCTCTCGAGTCATCGATGGCCTCACGCCGGAAGATTACGAACTCATTGCCAATAATGTATTCCGTATGCTCTTAATGAATGCTTCGATCTTTCCGAGTATCCTCTCATTGCATCTTTAACAGCGATAAATTAACTAACACACAAGCAGGTTAATAACGATTCACTTGATAAAGAAGCGAGACACATTAAACGAACAATACATTAAGCACATCTTTAAGCATGTTGTCAAACGAGAAAAACCGGGCCCAAGGCTGCAGGAGGTTTTAACCAAAGTGAATTTGGGAGCTGTTGAAGAGCCAAAAGAGACGCGAATCGGAAGTTTCTTCACCGGCACGAGCAAGACGCATTGGCTGCCTTTGCTCGAAGAGTTCGTGGACGTGTTCGCTTGGTCTTACCGAGACATGCCCGGATTAGATCCTAACATTGTAGAGCACCGGATCCCTTTGAATCCGAGGCTAAGCCCATCAAGCAAAAGCTACGCCGAATCAAGCCGAATGGTCTTTACAAGTCAAGAGGAGATCGAAAAAATGCTCCGCGTCGGCTTCATCGGGGTGATTGAATACCCCACATGGCTCTCCAATATCGTCACGGTCACCAAGGCCAATGGAAAAGTCTGTTGTTGCGTGGACTTAGAGATCTCAACAAAGCAAGCCCCAGGACGATTTTCCACTACCCAACATCGACATGTTGGTAGACACTCTGACCAATTTCGAAGTCAAGTCCTTCGTGGACGGTTTTGCCGGCTACAATCAAATCAAGATGGCCGAAGAAGACCAAGAAAAGACGGCTTTCACAACCCCGGGGAACCTGCGCTACACGGTAATGCCGTTCGGACTAAAGAATCTGGGGCTACCTACCAACGGGCGGCAACCGCCCTCTTCCACGATATGATCCACAAAGAGATCGAAGTGTACGTCGATGACATGATCGTTCACTCAAAGGGATCGGACGGACAACACCTCACGAGACACTGAGAAAATTCTTCAATCGCCTCCGAAAACACTCAATGAGGCTTAACCACGCCAAATGCACATTTGGGGTTAGCGAGGCAAGGTTTTGGGATACATAGTCACCGAGAGAGGCATCGAGGTGGATCCTCAAAAGATCAAAGCTATCATCGAAATGAGACCACCGCAAACTCGGACGAGAGGTGAAAAGCTTCATGGGCCGCTGCAATATATCGGCCGCTTCGTCAACCAATTGACCTCTATGTGCGAGCCAATCTTCAAGCGATGAAGAAGAACGCCGACATCGAATGGAACTCGAGAATGCCAAGATGCCTTTGAAAAAATAAAAGCATACCTTGTGAGTCCTCCGATTCTCTGTCCTCCCCACGAGGAAAAGCCACTGTTGCTATACCTAGCTGTGGCCGACACCGCGGTTGGAGCCATGCTCTGTCAAGAAAAGAAGGAGTCACGGGTCGAAACGCCATCTACTTCGTCGGTCGAAAGTTTCAAGGCGGCGAACTCAATTACTCGGCCCTCGAGAAAACTGCGCGGCTACTCTGGTATGGGTTGTCGGGAAACTACGGCACTACATGCGGTCGCACACGGTACACTTGGTTTCCAAAATGGACCCAGATCAAGTACCTCTTCGACAAACCATCTCTGTCAATGAGGCTCGCCAAATGGTCTTTCTTCCTAGCGGAATTTGACATCAAGTACGTAAACCAAAAGTCAATCAAGGGACGGGCCATGGTGAACAAGCGGGCGATTTCCCAGCCGACGAGGCTCGAGGCCCCGAACCACAATTTCCGGACGAGGGAATCTTCGCAATCGAAGGCGAAAATCGATGGCAAGCTTGTTCTTCGACGGAGCGGCCAACAAAAAGGAAACGGCATCGGTATGCTCTTGGTAGATCCCAAGGGACGAGCACACCCCAATTGCTATAAAGCTCAATTTCGAGGTAACCAACAATGCCGCCGAATATGAAGCTGCTTATTTCTTGGACTACAAGCCGCACTCGAGAGGAATGTCCGAAACTTCGAAGTTTATGGGGACTCGGCCTTGATCATCAACCAAGTCTCCAACAAGTGGAAAACCATAGACCCGGGCTTGCAAAAATACCATGCACTGCATGGAGGACCTCATCACACAATTCGAAGAGGTCACCTTCCACTACTTGCCAAGAGACCGAAACGGGTTTGCGAGACGCCTTAGCCACCTTGGCTTCCCTTGTGGAAATCCACGAAGGAAAAGCAATCAAACCCTTCAAAGTCGGGCGAAAGGAAATTCCTGCCCTCTTGTTGTGAGATCGAACGAGAACCTAAGCCCGTCAATGAGCCATGGTATCACCGGATCTTCCAATACCTCAAGAACGGAAATCACCTTCATGAATAAGGAAGACCCACACACGGGAGGGTCAAAACCAAGAGCATCATGGCCCTAAAACGCCTAGCCTCTCACTTCGTCATCCTCGGGGACATGTTATACAAGAAACGCTACCATGGGCCACTCCTACGTTGCATCGGCCAAGAAGAAGCAAACAAGTTCATGAACAGAAGTCCACAATGGGGCTTGCGGTCCCCACATGAACGCGAGCCACGATGCAAATCATTCTCGGGATGGGCTACTCTTTGGATCTCCATGGAGGCGGATTGCATCCACTTTGTCCGAAGAGCTGCGACAAGTGCCAGCGGTTCTCCAACCTCAATCATCTGCCGCCCCACGATCTCTCTTGCATGACTACACCTTGGCCCTTTGCCACTTGGGGAATTGACGTCATCGGGAAAATCGCTCCGCCGAGCGGCAACGGTCACGAGTTCATCTTAGTAGCCATCGACTACTTCACCAAATGGGTCGAAGCCAAGTCCTACAAGGTACTCACCTCCAAGAAGGTCGCGCATTTCCTCAAGGAAAACATCATGCGCGATACGGCATCCCAAATGAGGTCATATCGGACAACGGCTCACACTTCGAAGGGAATTCGACGGGCTGCTGGCTGAATTCAAGATCACACGCCACAAATCTTCTCCCTACCGGCCACAAACAAACGGCGCCGTGGAAGCGGCAAACAAAACCCTCGAACGGATCATCCGAAAAATGACCACCCGAGGACGAGATTGGCGAGAAGCTGCACCTTGCACTTTGGGGCTACCGCACATCGGTCGAGAACAGCCACGGGAGAAACCCCATTTGCCACGACATACGGGATGGAAGCGGTCCTTCCCATCGAGCTAGAAATTCCCTCACTCAGTCTTTGCTGGAAAATGACATCAACGAAGTCGAATGGCTCGAAGCCGACATGACGAATTGGCTCACGCTAGACGAGCGACGACTAAAGGCCATGGAACACGTCCGAGCCTATCAAAGCGGGATGGCTAGAGCTTTCGACAAGAAAGTCAAATCCCGAGACATCGGGGAAGGTGACCTTGTACTCAAAGAAAAGCCTCCCGCTCGAACCAACCCAGCTTTGGGAAAATGGGAACCCACATGGATCGGCCCTTTCGTGGTTCAAAAGATCTTCTCCGGAGGCGCCATGAAGCGACGGACCTAGACGGCAATCCCTTCATGAATCCGGTCAACGGAAGCAAACTTCGCGAGATACTTCGCCTAAAGAAGAACATTTGTGCATCTCTTGGCACTCCATGTAGTGTCGAACTACGCGGACACTGAGCCCTCTAGTCAGGGGAACGTAGGCAACCTTAATTGGTCCGGTCTAAAAATACACAAAAAAGTCAAAAGTTTGAATGTCAATCAAGACCTCCATCAAGCTCCGCACTTTTCAAGAACACGCCCCCGGCAGTCACCTTGACCAAGTCAAACGACGGCGGCAACATCAAAGGACATCAGGGTCACTCGGCATCAAACGGCCCGACTCATGTTTGCTTCCAAGCCGGGGCTTGTCTTCGCCCTCACGCGCTTCAAAAAAAAAAAAAAAAAAAAAAGAGCTCGAGCAAGGGCTCACCAAACAAAAAAAACAAAACACAAAAAAAAAAAAGAGCTCGAGCAAGGGCTCACAAAAAAAAACAAAAAAAAGAGAGCTCGAGCAAGGGCTCACAAAAAAAAAAAAACAATAAATAAAAGAAGCTCAAGCAGAAGCTGCAAAAAAGAGGTCAAGAGCCCGACGCCAACAAGCGGCAAGGAAGCTACGAAAAAGACCGTCAGAACGACTTGTCAGGGGAGCATTCAACCTCTCAGCCAAGCACAAAGCCTCAGCAAAGGAGATTGCCGTCATGGCCCAGACTGCTTCAGTCCGCAAATGCAACAGAAAAGTTCAAGAACGGACGCCGACAAAGTGCACAACAGAAGCAAGGGCGAACAAGAGATCTTGCGTCTCGACAAAGCTTTAAAAGTAAATCACAAATCACTAACGGTTACAACATTTCTTGATGAGTTCAAGCACGGTCTACTCTCAAGTTCACAACATGCTAAAAGACAGCTTAATACATTTAACAAATAATGTGTTTGCAAATGCAATGAATGGATACCTAGGAGGTCATTCCGCGCCATCTGCGCTTGTCCCCTCGCCATTCTTTCCTTTCTTCCCTCGTCCCCGGCGAGTCTTCTTTCGCTCCACGTGAACCAACTCTGCGTCTCTCGGTCAGAGATGCGGGGTCCTCCCGTAGAGTCAAACAATCCGAGTAGCTCTCGGGGCTTCATTCGCCGTGCTTCGGCTCGGATCTCCTCCCTGTGAGTGCGCAAAGAGGACCTCTCCCTGTCGGTCGGTCAACTCTAGTCTCGTAGTCAAACAAAGTGTCTCCGTCACATCGAAAGGGTCGGACCGGGCTTCGGCACTCCTAAGGCAATAGCTACTACGGCAAGCGGGTCCCGAGAATCGCTACACGCACGCTCTCCAAAACCACTTGGGTGCCCTTGACCTGTTGCTCATACCGGGCCGGAGTGCGAGTCGTCAATACAACGCTCCCAGACGTCTAAGGAGTACCACGGGAGGGAAAGCGGAATACTTCCATACCCTCGAGAAAATACAAGAAGGCACTGAAGGCGCCATACAAAGAGGAACTACCTCCGCGGTAGCAAGGTCATCCCGGCCCAACAAAGGCTCTGCTTCATCCCAAGGCCGGAAACAAGCGACGGAATATAGAAGGAGGACCAAGACAAACCTGGAACTCGACAACGTAGGACCCTTCTGCAAGATCCTCCTAGTCTCAATCCTCCGGTGCGGAACCCACCGGCGGATCGATGCGTACCAAGGCTGTGCCATCCATCTCTCCCGGGCGGGTGATCCATATCCAACACAAGAGGTCGGCGAGCAAATGACCACGGGCTAAACGACGTCGGAGCCTCGGGCATGGCTGAAGTCTCTCTCGCGGCCACAAGGTGAGCAAAGCGGGGCTTCCCCCTCTCATGAACCGATCCCCGGTTGCCGGACGGTCGATACCATGAAGAGTCTCCCCCGGCACCAACGGGACAATATCCTCTCCCGGCTCTGCGGTGCCCTACCACATCTAGCAAAGCCCCATCACAAATGCCAAGGAGGCGACCATGAAAAGCGTCGCTATCACGCACAAGGCAAATGCGTCCCAAGAGACGTCACTCTCATCATCAACCATGAACCGCTCAGGCGGCTCGAAATGTCGATATGACCCGAATCAAGGATCATGCCACTGCACTTCTTCCAACGAAGTACGAAGAAAGCACTGCAAGCTTCACGCGCACCGCGAGACCACCAATCAAAGGAAGCGAGATGGCCTCCACCTCAGGTCCCCATCAAAGCCCGAAAATCCTCAAAAGTGGGCACTAGTTCATTGTAGGAGAAGCAATACACATGCCTCCTAACATCCCGAACTTCGCGGCGGCCCGCAGCAAATCCCAATCGGGAACCAACTCCTTAAAAGACCAAATCGAGCAAAGACGAAACCTTACCTCGAAAGCCCGTCTACGATGCCTCATACGGCGCCGCATCCACGTTTTGTTGCTCGAGGAAGTGTGCTTGCCTCTCTGCGAAAGCCTCGGCAAAATTCTAGGGACGTACGAAGAATCCATGGCAAAAATGGAGGTTCCTAGAGAAAATGGGGAAGAAAGCTCGAAAATGGCTGCAAATGGGGAAATGGGGAAGAACCGGACCTTTGGAAAGCATTTATCTCCTTCCCAAAGCAAGGTTGGTCCGTACGGACCTCTTTGCATGCTAGGTATGTCCGTACGGACCTCCTTGCAAACGAACCCATTTTCCCCGGCCAAACGGTACAACAACCCATTTGTCCTCGGCAAAACCTTGCTCCAAGCGCCCAAACAACGGCCAAAGCCATTCCCGGTGAACATACACTACCCACAAACGCACTCTCAGCTCACGTGGCATGCACAAAAATATAATAATAATAGCAACCATTTCTAGGACAAATCCCGGGAATCACAAAAATGACATTACATCTTAAAATAAAATGTTGTTTGCCATGCAAATACGTGTGTTTTATTACAGGTACCCATAAATGTCTGTTGCTAAACAAAAAAAAAGAGGGATATGAAAAGAGGGAAAGCAAATGAATCCTAATCGGACTCCTCGGCATCATCATCCTCGCCAAGGTCCTCCGAGAGAAGTCGGGCATCCCGGCGAACTCGCCGTCACATCCTCGTCGTCGGAATACCGAGCACCCGCCGGAGGCTCCCACGAAAAGTACTCGGAAGGATCAAATCCGGCGAAAGGATCAAAGAAAGAAGGCTCGAGGAACCCTCACCCTGTGCGCCATGCGGAGGCATGAGCGATAAAGGGCTGCTCCCTCGAAGGCCTGCGGCTCCGAAGACGTCCGGCATCCATGCTATGCCGCCCCCTCGAAGGCCCCTCTGGCTGCGGCTCCGGCTCGGCTCTAGGCGGAGGAACGTCCACTGAATGCCTCGAAGGCATAGGCTCGTGCGCCGGCACGCGTCGCGAGCCCGGCAAGATATCTTGAAGCCATCTTCTTCGCAACGACCTCATCGCCACGTAACGGCGAGTCGGCATATCATAGGCTCTCCCGGGACTGCACCAACAAGCGACCAAGGAAACGCTCGGCAATACGGTTATACTCAACAACAAAAGAGAAAAATACGAAAAGATGCCAAGATGGAAAAGAGTAAGCACACTCACCGATCTATCGGGGTCCACTCTGTATGCGGCGGGAGCTGCTCCGGAGCAGGTACGAGACACCCTCCTCCTCGATCCGTCCCCGCGGACGTACGTGAAATCCGGCCCCGGCATCGGAACCTGCAGGGGAGCTGCGGGCCGGCCTCTCTCTCCCGCGCCGGTACTGCGGCGTCCTCGGCTTCCTCCTCACGAAGGCCCCGTACTCCTCTCCATACAAAATGAACTCCTCGGCGCCGAGCACCGCGAAGGTACCTCTCAAAATCGAGCACGTCCATGTCTCGGGAATCAAGCATCCCAAAGGGAGGGTCCCTCGGAGCCACGGGAAGCACAGGGGCCATGCGCGGAAGACCCGCTCCCCCAAATACATAACATCGCGGGTCAAGCCCCGCGGCATCTTCCGGCTATTTGTCACCTCGGGAGCCCCCTCAAACTCATCCCCCTCATACAGAGCCCACGGGAACAAAACGAACCCCTCAGGGCTACCCCTCTCCAGGACGGCTCCTGCACATCCCGTGGCGATGGTGAGCTTCCCCCTGCTTGGTCCTCCTCTTCCTCGCCGTACGAGCCCGGCCCTGACATAGCGGGATACGCAGCAACGGCCCCCCGGATCTCTATCCACGGGAAGCACTTTGGAAAATCTCATAAAACCACACTGCGACAAAAACGAGAGAAGGCTCGGTGCAAAAGAAAACGGAGAAACGACAAGTTGCTAAATCAAAAAGACAATAAACTCATTACCTCCAAAGCGAAGTCAAAACAGGCCAATGGGCGCCGCGCCCCGGCTAAACCGGTCCAAAGAGAAGTAGAGCTCGGCCAAGCACGCCTCGCCCCAAGCAATATCACGAGACCCTATCCAGGGTCAATCAAGCTCTCCAACAAAGCAAAGGGAGCCGCGGTCGCGTGGTTCGAGAACAAAGTCTCGGACGGTGCATACCACAAAAAGGAGCGCGCCAAGCTGCTCCGCCGTCACTGGCCGGTACCCGGATGTAGGCCCCAATGCTGGACGTGATCCTCGGCTCCACGTCGCTATCTGACATGCCCAGGCCCCTGCGAGGACGAGGCTCAAAGCCCGGCGGCTCGGTCGACACCACATCGGAGATCATATCTCTCCACCGTACCGGCCCTCCTTTGAAGGAAAGCCGTGTCGCGGCAAAATCGGTCGGCGTCACCGTCACCTCTCCCGGCTCGGATGGAAGGTGTGGGTGGTATCCCGCCGGTACTCGAAAGGCCAAGGAAGACGCTCTTGTTCTTCCTCGTATCGAAACTCCGGCCGGGTTCTCGACGAACACCCCCGGGCCGAAGCGTAGACCGGCCTAGGACTCGGCCTACCGTCCACGAAATATCGGGCATCCATTGCCGCGGCTCAACAACGGCCTCGAGCGACCCCAGAGTCTTCATCCTCTTGGCCTTCCGGCCATAAGCCCCGCATCCTGCGGGTAAACACGGCAAAGGTACGTCAATCACAGTACTTAATATAAAACAAAGGCACATATAACCCGTCACAAAACACGGCACACATTGCACATATTTTCACATATATCCCGTCACAAAACACGGCACACATTGCACATATTTTTCACATATAACCCGTCACAAAAACACGGCACATATTGCACATATTTTCCCCACAAAGTCCGTCACCCAAAAACATGGCACACACGGCACGACACATATGCATAACACATTTTTCAAAAAAAAAATAAAAAATCCGTCCCTACACGGCACACACTTTCACATATAACCCGTCACAAAACACGGCACATGTCACATTTTTTCACAAAAATTGTCACTACACGACAAACTTTTCTCATAATGTACATACATAAATAGCATACGGTACAAAACACTAAAGCATGCATTTCATTAGAGAGGCACTTTATTTTCACAAATAAGAGCTAATCTACACATTTCTGCACAAAATACACATACCCACAATTTTTACATGTCCATTTTCAACAATTCATCAAGAATTTCACAAAAAAAGCATAAAAATAATAACAAAAAATTCAAAAATGCGAAAAACTAAAACCTAGTTCTAGCATTCAAAAATTCGAGCAGGGAATCAAAACGAGCAGATTTCTTACTTCCCAGACGTTCATAGAGCGACGATTGTGCACCTCCGGATTCGGATACAAGACATCCGGGTTCTTCGAAGATGGAACGAACGAAATCCAATTCCTTTGAAGCTCCATCCGTTGCTCGACCACTTCTTGACTGCGTTGACGACGACTCCTTCGAGATCCTTCCGCCATTGCAAGCGATTCAAGCGAAAAAATGGAAGATTTTGGTAAAAATGGAGGATTTTTCTCTCTCTCTCTCGCCTGGTTCACGAACTGGAAATGGGAAATGAAGGGGGAGCCTCGGTTTTAACCCGGTCAAAATCCGGGAACCGCAAAAACCAAGGTGGTCCGTACGGACCTCTTTGCAAATGAGTTGGTCCGTACGGACCTCTTTGCAAGGGGTGACCAAATTACTTTCCTGCCCTTATAATCTTTGCCCCTGGCTGTCCTAAGGCCTTTTCCAGCAAATCCAAGTGCAGAATGGTCCCTAACCCTTCAATTCAATCCCCGGCCGTCAACGTAAGACCGGTCCTCGCCCACTCCAACGGCAATTCAATCCCCGGCCATCAACGTAAGACCGATCCTCGCCCACTCCAACGGCAATTCAATCCCCGGCCGTCAACGTAAGACCGGTCCTTGCCCACTCAACGGCAAAACAAGCACAAGAAGGAGCCAACACCTCCGAGCACAAGTCCCAAGGCACGAAGCGCCTCCAAAATGCCAAATGGTGAAGCAATCACCGGCCGTCATCCTTGCCCACTTCAACGGCAACGCAAGCACCGGCAGTCAGTGTAAGACCGAACCTCGCCCACTTCAACGGCAACGCAAGCACCGGCCATCAAAGTAAGCCCGAGCTCCTCCCCAACAAGTCGAAAGGGAAGTCATACAAGACTGCATATCCCCAGCACCGGCCATCATCCTTGCCCACTCAACGGCAAAACAAGCGCAAGAAGGAGCCAACACCTCCGAGTACAAGTCCCAAGGCACGAAGCGCCTCCAAAACGCCAAATGGTGAAGCAATCACCGGCCGTCATCCTTGCCCACTTCAACGGCAACGCAAGCACCGGCAGTCATCGTAAGTCCAACCTTCTACTCAACATGCAAAAACACAAAGGCATCGACGTCTCTCGAAGCACAAGGCAGCCACGCCTCCACAAATGCGGCTAGAAGACGATTCAAAGTCCTCGCGCATTACATCAACTGCGGCTAGAAGACGATTCAAAGTCCTCGCGCATTACATCAACTGCGGCTAGAAGACGATTCAAAGTCCTCGCGCATAACATCAACTGCGGCTAGAAGACGATTCAAAGTCCTCGCGCATAACATCCACAAATGCGGCTAGAAGACGATTCAAAGTCCTCGCGCATTACATCAACTGCGGCTAGAAGACGATTCAAAGTCCTCGCGCATTACATCAACTGCGGCTAGAAGACGATTCAAAGTCCTCGCGCATTACATCAACCGCCGCCAGAAGACGATTCAAAGTCCTCCAGCGTGGCACCCACCGCCGCCAGAAGACGATTCAAAGTCCTCCAGCGTGGCACCAACCGCCGCCAGAAGACGATTCAAAGTCCTCCAGCGTAGCACCAACCGCCGCCAGAAGACGATTCAAAGTCCTCCAGCGTGGCACCAACCGCCGCCAGAAGACGATTCAAAGTCCTCCAGCGTGGCACCAACCGCAATCAGAAGACGATTCAAGTCCTCACAGCTATCCCCGGCCCGGAAGGCCTTAAACCACCCGATTAGGAAAATCGTAAAATTTCCATCCCAGGACACCACCACGTCCTCACAATTGACCTCGGCGGTCACCACACAAAAGGACACCACCACGTCCTCACAATTGACCTCGGCGGTCACCACACTTCAGGGCACCACCACGCCCGCACTCACAGATTTCACGACCTCTGAACTACGACCAGGCTTGATTCCCGCCAGGGATACGTAGGAATCCTATCACAGGGTCCAGCCATCGACCTATGCGGTCACCCAGGACACCACCACGTCCTTACCACTGACCTCGGCGGTCACACGACACTTCAGGGCACCACCACGCCCGCACTCACAGATTTCACGACCTCTGAACTACGACTGTGCTTGATTCCCGCCAGGATACGTAGGAATCCTATCACAGTGGTCCAGCCATCGACCTATGCGGTCACCCAGGACACCACCACGTCCTTACCACTGACCTCGGCGGTCACGCGACACTTCAGTGGCACCACCACGCCCGCATTCACAAAACACTCACCCCACACCCGAACTACGGCCGGGCTTGATTCCCGCCGTGGATACGTAGGAATCCTATCACGGGTCCAAATTTACTGACCTATGCGGTCACACAAAAGGACACCACCACGTCCTCACATTGACCCTCACGGTCACTTCCTCTCCCAGCACGCGATCCAGATTAGGACCCTTATCTTATCGGCGACCCCACTTCTTTCATAAGTGACGTCGTCGAGGGGCTTCTGTAAGTACCCCAATCTGGATCACCCCCTTTCAAACACACGGGAAACACCGCAGACTCATCAACGCAGTCTCGGAGACCTCTGGCACTCAAAACCCTCTAAAAACCCTCTCAAACCCCTAACCAAACCAAGGGAGGAGCCTTCCTGGGATAAAAGGGAACAAAAGGACCTTTCGGGAATTTTCAGGAAATTGGGAAAGCAATATTGGTCCGTACGGACCTCTTTGTTGTCATAATTACTGAATCTCCTTAAAGTCCACAATATTCCCTCAAATCCCGGGGAAAATGATTACTCCCCTGCAGAGTTGGTCCGTACGGACCTCTTTGCATGCAAGATGGTCCGTACGGACCTTATTGCTCAGGGGACACCATAATTGCAAATATTCCTCCATCATCACAGATTCCCTCAAATCGAGGAAAACCAAAATACTGGATTACCAGGGAGGTCCGTACGGACCTCTTTGCACCTAATCCTACACTATAAATAGAGGGCTCCCCCTCCCTCATTTTACACACCTCCCACTTCTCTCTTCCTCCCTAGGCCTTCTGGCTTCCCTTCTAAGTCCTTTCGAGGCATTCCCGGCCCCTTTCGGATCCTTCCGAGGCCTTCCGAGCCCCCTCGTGGTGCTCCGAAGCCTCCCCGAGCGCTCCCGAGACGCTCCCGTGCTGCCCCGAGGCACTCTCGAGGTACTCTGAGGCCCCTCGTGGTACTCCGAGGCCTTGCCTGGTCTTTCCACGGTGTCCCGGCTCTTTTCGAGTCAAACCGGCGATCCCAAACCACGCCGAAACTCTGCCCGAGTGACTCCTGCCACCACAACGCACGCCGAACCTCTGCCCGAGTGACTCCTGCCACCACAACGCACGCCGAACCTCTGCCCGAGTGATCCCGATGATCCCCACGCACGCCGAACCTCTGCCCGAACGCAGCCTACAACCTCAACTCACGCCGAAACTCTGTCCGCAGACAATCGGTCCCTCCCGAAGCAATCCCGATCCATACCGGAACGCTACTCCGACCTCAAACACTATTCCCCAGCGGAAGACAGACACGAACCAACATTGGTAAGGCTTCCTTCCTACACTATTTCAATATATTTCCATACATAGCATACAATGTAGATATCCGATACAGCATGCATTTTTAAAAGCACACACACACACACACAACATTTAAAGGATATTAGGGGTATCCGAAAGACTCGTTTTACGAGGCTACTCGGGTGAGCTCTAATATTCTAATATTCTCTTCCCGGGAAGTCATCTGACCTCCGAACTCAAAATCTCATCACACAAAAAACAGTTTAAAATTATCTTTAAACTGATGCCCTTTTTCAATGTTTTGGGCTTAATAAAAACGGCGTGGCGACTCTACAAAACAAAAACGGCGAGACATCGCTCCAACGCGAAAGATGCCAGATGCCGGGGCGCGATTGCGCTGCCTCTCGGATCCGGGTAATTTCAGGTGCTGCCGATTAGACTACAATGGTGTGTTGTTGTTGAGGAAAATCCTGGCAACATCACAGTTCAGGCGGACTGGACTCTTGTTCGGAATATGGCAAAGTTGTCGAGTTCGTGTGGTAAATATGTGTCCAGATCTGGTATTCCCTTTCTCCGTCGACAATTCGCCGGCCATGGTAGGGGTTGTTGGAGCTTTATTTGCGGACTGTGGTTATGCGGCCAGCGGTCACGCGATCATATCTGCGGTCAATGGCAAGGAGGTCGCCGGGAATCATGGTGCAGCCGGAGCTTGTAGAGTCGGAGAGCGAACGGGAAGATGGTCGAACTTTGGGGAGTTGGCCGGAGATCGCGGTCATGGCTGCTCGATCTGGTCGAAGCGAGGAGGCTGCTCGGATGCTTGAGGAATGCGAGGAGACGGCCAGTGGTCTAGCTCACACTTTTCGGACCGAGGTGAGTCTGTTGTTACTGCGGGCTGCTTGGCCGGAGCTTATGTTTCTTCGAACTGCGGTCTCAAGACCGCGAACTGCGATCTAAATTTTTTTTTTGGTTCCGCGGTCTGGATAGATGCCTCCCGTTTCTTTAGATGTGAGAAAATGGAGATGGCGGTTTGCGAACTGCTGCCTCCCGATTTTTCTCTGAAACGGTGGGGCCCCTTCTCTGCCCAAACAGATACTCCCTCCGTTCCGCCCGAAGTGTCTCAAAATGAGATCGGCGCGGGAATTAAGGAAAGTGAGGTAAGATAGAGAAAAAGGTTAAATGTTGTGAGTATGAAAAAATTAAATAGGAGAGAGAATAAGTGGGAGGAATAGTTAGGAGGGAGAATATTGTGAATGTAAAAGTAAAGTAGGAGAGAGAATGAGTGGGGTATGAAGAGCATAAAAATAATAAAAACTTTCCATTTTGGGATTGAGACACTTTAAATGGGACGCCCAAAAAGGAAAGTTGAGATACTTCGAGTGGGACGGAGGGAGTATCACTTATCACGTGCGCTGTCCTTGTTTTGTCCATTTTGTTACGTCTCTTTTCTTAGCCGTTCAAACATGTCGACAACCACTTTTGTTGACTTTGGTACCCAAAAATATTAACTCTTTTGTCAGCCTATTCCCTTTTCTCTTTTCTTTTTTCCTTTGACCGAAAGAAACGTGAGTAAACCCCCTAGCTAATTTTCTAGCTCGGCCGGCGACTGTCTAGCCGAAATTCGGCAAAAAACGATGGCACTTCGAAATATCATTGTCAGAGTATTACAACTCCGATGGCGTTGATTTTTTTGCCATTGTTTTCGTCTGGACAAGGAGAATACGAATTCGGCGTTATTTCTTGCTTGCCGAAATATTATTCCGGCCACTTTTTCCGACCCCATTTTTTCTGGCAACAAAAATACTCTTGTAATGCTCAAACTAGGTGGCGGCTATCCACTTTCGTGGAGTCGTGGCTAGCTATTTAGCTTGAACATAAGAGGTTTCTTGATAAATTTCGGTGACTTGCTCCGGCGAGTAATTCTGGCTAGGTGGTCGGAATATGTTTTTCAATGAGGGTTTATATATGGGGTAGTGTATACTAGGAGGGGGGAAAGAAGATGGATGCCCCTAAAATCACATCCAGTGCTTGAATAGTTTCTTGGGGTGCATCATGTTGTCTCTCTCTTTCTCCCCGACTCCATTTTTTCCGGCGACTTTTCCTTGGTTGTTCAAGCTAGGTGGTCGGAATTTAAAATTTTTGCTTTCAAAAAGTTCACCTGAGGGTGGTGAGGGAGGTGGCTGCCACTTTTGGGAAATTGTGGAAGCCCCAAAAAACGATCTCTCTCTCCATGGGCATCATTTTCAGTGGCGTCATGCCAAAAAAGATGGCGTTCCCGGAAATGGAACCACTGTTGACGCCACGTCCCGGGGTAGCAAAGGTTGCAGAACACGCGTCGGCATCTCGGGCAAGAATCTGCAAAAATACACCGTTAAGGGTGCGGGGGGTTGCCCCGCTATAACCCTCGGGCGTAAGAATCAGAATATGTATATGTTTGATATAGATAGAGTATTGTAGAGAGAGAGAGAGTGTTTGTGTGAATGAGGGATTAGAGAGTCTACCTTTGCCTTGGAGGGTTATAGTATATATAGGGATAAAATGTAAAGGTGGCAATTTATACGGGTCCCACCGTATATATTTAGTATATGTATATATGTAATATATTTGACTGTATGGGACGGTGTATATGTGTATGTATAAATATATATATAAAAGTCGGGTTCATCAAGACTTTTACTATTTTGATTTTGAAACGGTACAACTCTTTCTTCGTAATGTTCAGACATTTCTTGCACCGAACCAAAAACGTTGGCCAGTCTGACTCCTCTTTGTAATAGGTGTTGCTCTTAACTTCACTCTCCTCTACTACTCGGTCGATCAAATACAGTTTCGGTTTAGATTTTGATGATAATAGGCAAGCCGGAACTAAACCATGTAACACCCTGGTTGGTTTCTGGTTTCAGTTTTGATTTCGGTTCACCGGATAACGGTTTTGATTTTACACAGGTTTTTTTTATTTGCATATAGGAAAACTGTCAAGACCCTAAACCTAGGCACATTTTGATCACACGTGGAGCGTGGGGTTGGGTTCATTTCATCTCCTCTTATGCATTATGTGATATATGAAATGATTACGTGTTCATTTTGAGATTTTTGATGAACTACGTGAATTTAGATGTTATTAAAGTGATTTTGATTATATAATGTCTAAATAAAAGAAATGGGAGTTTTTGTGTAGTAAAATGATAATACTTGAATTATGAATTGAAAGTATTATGAAAGTTGTCAAGGTGCTTAGGTGTAAAAATAACCTCAAGGTGGTTGTTTGTTTGATTTGAAACTCTGAGGAGCTTATGTGTAAAATAGTTTATATAAATCTCTTTAAGCTTCTTCAAGAAGCCTTATTATTTTCTTAGTCTTCTCCATGCTTCTACGTTCCAGAAAAAGCTTAAACCCTAGGTTATCTTCCAAAAAACCTAGAAATTCAACCGTTGATTTGTTGTTGATTTCGACTTCAAACTATTGCTCGGGGAGTTGATTAGAGCACGTATAGCCGATCAAATCTTCCTTTTATTTTGATAAATTTTGGTAAGTTGTTATGTTTTCTTTCTATAACTGTTCATGCCTTGTGTAAAGATGTTATTATGAGGTTATGAAGGTTTTGTGTAAAGATGGAACCATTTTTCTTGGTGTTGAAATGGAACAAAACAAGTAAGGTTGATGAATATGTCAAAAGAGTGATATAATGGTTTGAGTTGAATTGGAACATGTTATATATATGTTATGGGGTATGAAGGGAGTATATTATGGTCTAAAACATGGTTATGTACTGTTGTTGGATGACCTGGTATTAGCTGAATGAGACTTGTAGATGTTGTTTGGCTGTTGCTGATGTTGCAGCCAAGAACATCAGTTTCTGGGGTTGGGCACAACTCGTGCCCTATAGCACGAGTCGTGACCATGGCTAGTGAAGTTGTGCGGAACATGTTGCTAGGTTGGGACAAGTCGTAACCAGCAAGGAACGAATGGTTCTGTTGGGGGTGTAATAGGGCACGAGTCGTGCCCTGGCCTACAACATGTGAACACTTTTCCAAGCTTTGAACACCTAGTCTAACCAACATATAATGGAACACTCTTCAACTTTCAACTATGATTCTAGTACAACTTTAGTACTATACAATGGAACTTTAAATGGTCCAAATGGATAATGGGAAAGGCTTTAAATATTGTCTTGAAAAGGGTTGAAAGGCAATTGTTAAACTTGAACCAAAGTTGATAAAACTTGGTATTTGCATATGAAACCTTTATAGAAGGTGGTTAATGTTGTATTATGAATGCGTAGGGCTACTTGTATGTCATTGTACCTCTACGTGGTTACCTGTATATGGTTATTGGTTTATATAGTGCATTAAATAGATGTTGCACTACTTTCTTGGTTTGGGCAGGAGTATTAATACCCTGTTACTGGGTTATATATTGTGTAACGAATATATAGGACTTACGTGATATACCTTGTGCCATAAGTGTTTACATATTCATAGTTGGTTGTGCACATAGTGTTTAAATACGTGTTGCACTGTTTCATTTGTTGAGCATGAGTATTAATACCATGTCATTAGATTGTTGTTATTCAATAGTGTTGAAATATATGCGCACTATTGTAATTGGTTTGACATGAGGAATAAGTACCATGTTATGTATTGATGTCCCATGGGGTGGACTTATTTTCAAGTATCTGTTATGTGCTTGAATATGGTTGTATCAGCTGATCATCGGGGGTATATGGAATACTATCACTTATGAGAAAATATTTCATAAGGTGTTTAGATTTCCTTATACCTGTGATCGTTCCCCCTTCTGTGGCCACGGCTTGGGGGTGTACAACTTATGTGGATAGATATGAACCGTTCATATGATAGTTGCCATCTTATATGGGTCTCCGATAGAGATCGTATAAGACGTGGATATGCACCAGCAATTCACAAAATGAGCGGAGTATTACTCCCACCGTTGTACTACATATGATTCAGATGGGAAAGGTAAAGAGAAGGTAACAGAATGTGTGTACTGCTTTACCAAAATGTGTTATTGAGCAACCTGTTTATGTGTTGCATATTGTATGGCATATTGTTGCATACATAATAGCTTTCTGAGATTTTATCTCACCCCTTCACCCTTTATTGTTTTAGATCCCGCTGAGACAGGAGGACTGGACCGCTGAGGCCAGAAAGGAGTTTGGACATCTTTTGGGTTGTCAGGGTATGTGTTGGTTTGGGGAGTTGGGGATAGATTGTGGTGGTTATTCTTTTGGGAAAAGTTTTGTATATAATACTTTCATAAACATGTTGCAGTTGTGTTGTAATTAAACGTGATATTGGTTTGTTTTAAAGTTGGCTTGAGTAAGCCTTTACAGTTGTAACTTATACAGGTTATAACTGGTTAAACAGGTTTATATATCACCTCAGTATAGAGGGGTTATTTTGAAATTGTTTTGAAAAATGAGGGTTACACTTTTCAAGTTAAAGTAAAGAAAGTTTTTTTAAAAGAAGGTATTTTGGAACCCTCCCTCCTGGGACATGAGTTTATAAGTTTCGGGAGTTGGGAGGCACCCACAGTTGGTATCAGAGCTTTGGCTAGAAGTCAAGGGTAGATGTCTAGTCTAAGGGGGAGTGTGTGATATTTGACACCGAGTGTTTATTGCAGGGATTATTGTAATGGCTGGGACTCATGATGACCAGCAGAGGGATTAGGGAAACATTGGTGACATGGGAGCTGGGGGGAAACCAGAATGCTGAGATGATGGCTATGTTTCGGGTTTTCCTTCAAAATATGGCAGCTCAGGGTCAGGGACAGCAGCAACCTGAGGCAAGGCCAGCACTTGGGCTAGAAAAGTTTATCAAAATGGATCCACCAAGATTCAACGGGGATTCAGGTCCATTGATAGCTGAGAGATGGTTGGAAGCTATGACAAAGATTTTTGTGGCAATGGAGAGTACAGATGAAGAAAAAGTCAGATGTGCAGTGTTCAAACTGGAGGGTCCGGCAGAGCACTGGTGAGAAAATCCTTAAGGAAATTTGGGAGCAGGGCCACACGCCCCAAACTTGGGACAACTTCATAGGGAGATTCAAGGAACATTTCATTCCTGTGATTACTAAAGACAAGAAAGAGGTAGAGTTCCTGAAGCTTGAGCAGGGGGCAATGGCAGTGGCCCAGTATTCTGCAAAATTCACAGAGCTGGCGAGGTAATGTCCACATCTTGTACCAGATGAAGGAAGGAGAGTCTACAGGTTTGTTAAGGGACTGAGGTTGGAGTTCAGAAAACAATTGTTGACTCATGATTTTTCTAACTACCAAGCAGCAGTTAATATGGCTTACAAAATTGAGAATGATATTGAGGAACATTGGGATAAACCTGAGGGTAGTGGAAGCAAGACTAAGTTTTCAGGCCAGAGTTCAGGTCAGAGCAAAAGTCAGCCTAAATCTTCAACTTCTGGAGTGACTAAGGGAGGAATAGTAACAGTTTCAACTCGTCCTGTATCTAGCCAATTTGGGACTATTTGCAACTTTTGCAAGAGGATAGGGCATTCTGAAGACAGCTGTTGGAGGAAACAGGGTAAATGTCTGAATTGTGGAGAAATGGGGCACTTCAAAAGGATTGTCCTAAATTCAAAAAGGGTCAAGCTGCGGGTGGTAGACAGCAAGGTGACCAGCCCAAAGGTGGTGTGAAAAGAGATGTTGAGGGGAAACCTAAAGAGAGAGTCCAAGGTAGAGTGTTTGCCTTGGATCGAGGCGCGGTAGATCCCACCGCAGTCATTAGAGGTATTTTCCCTGTCTCAGGGGTCAGGGCTCGTATTCTTATCGACCCTGGATCGTCTCGTTCTTATGTGGCATCTCATTTTGCATTTACATTGCATAAGTTGCCTAAGTTGTTACCTTATGTGCTAGAGATTTCTACTCCTGTGGGAGAGCACCTCGAATCCTCTTTGATATATCATGATTGTGAGGTGATTATATGTGGGCATGTATTGCCAGTGAATTTAGTAGAGTTACCAATCCAAGATTTTGATGTTATTTTAGGCATGGACTAGTTGAGTTATTGTCATGCCTTGGTGGACTATCGCAGAAAGCGAGTCACCTTTTCTATGCCTGATGTGCCTGTGTTTATATTTGATGCTGATAAGTCTTTATTTGGCATTCATGTTATATCTGCACTAAAGGCTAGAAAGTTGTTATCAAAAGGGTGTGAGGGATACTTGACATATGTGTTAGACTCTAGTAAGAAGTCTCCTGAACTATCTTGTGTTCCAATTGTGAATGAGTTTAGTGACGTATTCTCAACTGAGTATTCTATGCCTCCGAATAGAGAGGTGGAGTTTTGTATTGACTTATTGCCAGGTACTTTACCAATTTCTAAAGCACCTTACAGAATGGCTCCAGCTGAGTTAAAAGAGTTGAAAATTCAGTTGCAGGAGTTGTTAGACAAGGGTTTTAATCATCCCAGTGTTTCACCCTGGGGAGCACCAGTTTTGTTTGTTAGGAAGAAGAATGGTACATTGAGGTTGTGTATTGATTACAAAATACTGAATCAAGCTACTATTAAGAACAAATATCCTCTTCCTCACATTGATGATTTATTTGATCAACTCCAAGGTTCTGTTATATATTCCAAGTTGGACTTGCGTAGCGGATACCATCAGTTGAAAATCAAGCCAGGTGATATTTTTAAAACAGCTTTCAGAACAAGGTACGGGCATTATGAATTTCTTGTTATGCCATTTGGGTTGACTAATGCACCAGCCGTATTTATGGACATGATGAACAGGATCTTCAAGCCGTATCTTGATAGTTTTGTTGTGGTTTTTATTAATGATATCCTGGTATACTCAAAATCCAGGGAAAATCATGAGAGGCAGTTGAGAATTGTTTTATCTGTGCTTCGTGAGAAACAGTTATTTGCAAAGTTTAGCAAATGTGAGTTTTGGCTGGAACAGATTTCTTTTTTGGGTCATGTGGTATCCAGTACTGGCATTGCAGTTGATCCTACAAAGATTGATGTCATAGTCAACTGGAAATAGCCTTCTATAGTGACAGAGGTTCGTAGTTTCCCTGGTTTAGCGGGGTATTATCAAAGATTTATAGAGGGATTTTCGAGGATTGCAACTTCGTTGACCAAACTGACTCGGAAGGATGTACCATTTATATGGGATGCTAAGTGTGAAGCTGGTTTTACTGAACTGAAGAAGAGATTGACTTCAGCTCATATCCTTACACTTTTAGAGGGTTGTGAGAATTTTGTTATTTTCAGTGATGCTTCTAAAGAAGGATTGGGTTGTGTACTTATGCAAAATGGGAAGGTAATTGCGTATGCTTCAAGGAAGTTATCGCTAGCAGAGCATAATTATCTTACCCACGATATGGAGTTAGCTGCTATTGTTTTTGCATTGCATAAGTGGAAACACTATTTGTATGGAGCCAAATTTGAGATATTTATAGATCATAAGAGCCTAAATACTTGTTTACCGAGAAGGAACTGAACAACAGACAGAGGCGTTGGTTGGAGTTTCTGAAGGATTATGATTGTGTCATTTCTTACCATCCCGGGAAGGCTAACGTGGTGGCTGATGCTATTAGCCGTAAGGCTCATTTATCATCCTTAGTATCTCGGGAATTGAGAGGTGATATGTTGTTTGCTAATGTCAGAGCTTTTCCTACTTTATATGGAGATCTTATGGAAGCTCAGTTGAATGACAGTGAACTGAAGAAAATTAGGGAGAAATTACAAGATGGAAAGTCTGGGGAGTTTTTATTGAACAAGGATGGGATTCTAACCTTCAAAGGCAGGATTTGCGTACCTTCTTCCCCAGAGATCAAAAGGTAGGTATTAGAGGATGGCCATAAGTCCCGATTTGCTATTCATTCAGGAAGCACCAAAATGTATCAGGACTTGAAGAGAGGTTACTGGTGGAATGGTATGAAAAAGGAGATTGCAGAATTTGTATCAAAGTGTTTGACTTGCCAACAGATCAAAGCTGAACATCAGAGACCAGCCGGATTGCTTCAACCATTGGATATTCCGGAATGGAAGTGGGAAGGTATTTCTATGGATTTTGTGACTGGATTACCTCCTACTTCGAGGAAGATGGATGCTATATGGGTGATTGTGGATAGATTGACCAAATCAGCTCATTTTCTACCAGTTTCAACCAAGTATTCATTGGAGAGATTGGCCCCAGTTGTATATCCGTGAGATTGTGAGATTGCATGGAGTACCTGTCAACATTGTTTCTGATAGGGATCCGAGATTCACCTCGCGGGTTTGGAGGGATTTGCATGAAGCCTTGGGGTCCAAGTTGAGTTTTAGTACAGCATTTCATCCTCAGACTGATGGACAGATTGAGAGGACCATTCAGATTCTTGAGGACATGCTACGGGCTTGTGTGATGGACTTCCAATTATCTTGGGAAGACCATTTACCTTTAGTGGAATTTGCTTATAACAATAGCTACCAATCCAACATTGAGATGGCACCATATGAGGCACTGTATGGGAGGAAATGTAGGTCCCCAATGTGTTGGGATGAGGTTGGTGAGGCTAGACTTTGGGGTCCAGATTTGGTTAGAGACTCAACTGAGAAGATCAAAGTGATCCGTGACAGATTGAGGACAGCCCAGAGTCGTCAGAAGAGCTATGCCGACACTAGAAGAAGGGAGTTATCCTTTCAGGTTGGTGATTTGGTATTCTTGAAGATCTCACCAAGAACGGGGATCAAAAGGTTTGGCAACAAAGGGAAGTTGGCTCCTAGATTTGTTGGTCCATTTGAGGTGTTAGAGAAGGTAGGTGAGTTAGCCTATTGATTGGCTCTACCTCCATCTCTTTCTTCTCTCCATGATGTGTTTCATGTGTCCATGTTGATGAAGTATTGTTATGATTCCTCTTATGTTCTGAGTTCTCCTCCTGAGGATGTCCAGGGGGATATGACCTATGTGGAGGTACCATTGCGGATTCTGGAGTGGCAGGTCCGGGAATTGCGTACCAAGAGTATTCCCGTGGTGAAAGTTCTTTGGAAGAATCACACAATTGAGGAAGCTACTTGGGAATTGGAATCTGAGATGAGACAGAAGTATCCTGATTTGTTTGATCATTCAGGTAAGTGAAGTCCAAATTCGGGACGAATTTTGTTTAAGGGGGAGTGAGTGTCATGACCCTAAACCTAGGCACATTTTGGTCACACGTGGAGCGTGGGGTTGGGGTGCATTTCATCTCCTCTTATGCATTATGTGATATATGAAATGATTACGTGTTCATTTTGAGATTTTTGATGAACTACGTGAATTTAGATGTTATTAAAGTGATTTTGATTATATAATGTCTAAATAAAAGAAATGGGAGTTTTGTGTAGTAAAATGATAATACTTGAATTTTGAATTGAAAGTATTATGAAAGTTGTCAAGGTGCTTAGGTGTAAAAATAACCTCAAGGTGGTTGTTTGTTTGATTTGAAACTTGGAGGAGCTTATGTGTAAAATAGTTTATATAAATCTCTTTAAGCTTCTTCAAGAAGCCTTATTATTTCCTCGGTCTTCTCCATGCTTCTACGTTCCAGAAAAAGCTTAAACCCTAGGTTATCTTCCAAAAATCCTAGAAATTCAACCGTTGATTTGTTGTTGATTTCGACTTCAAACTATTGCTCGGGGAGTTGATTAGAGAACGTATAGCCGATCAAATCTTCCTTTAATTTTGATAAATTTTGGTAAGTTGTTATGTTTTCTTTCTATAATTGTTCATGCCTTGTGTAAAGATGTTATTATGAGGTTATGAAGGTTTTGTGTAAAGATAGAACCATTTTTCTTGGTGTTGAAATGGAACAAAACAAGTAAGGTTGATGAATATGTCAAAAGAGTGATATAATGGTTTGAGTTGAATTGGAACATGTTATATAAATGTTATGGGGTATGAAGGGATTATATTATGGTCTAAAACATGGTTATGTACTGTTGTTGGATGACCTGGTATTAGCTGAATGAGACTTGTAGTTGTTGTTTGGCTGTTGCTGATGTTGCAGCCAAGAACATCAGTTTTTGGGGTTGGGCACGACTCGTGCCCTGTAGCACGAGTCGTGACCATGGCTAGTGAAGTTGTGCGGCACATGTTGCCAGGTTGGGACAAGTCGTAACCAGCAAGGAACGAATGGTTCTGGTGGGGGTGTAATAGAGCACGAGTCGTGCCCTGCCTTACAGCATGTGAACACTTTTCCAAGCTTTGAACACCTAGTCTAACCAACATATAATGGAACACTCTTCAACTATGATTCTAGTACAACTTTATTACTATACAATGGAACTTTAAATGGTCCAAATTGATAATGGGAAAGGCTTTAAATATTGTCTTGAAAAGGGTTGAAAGGCAATTGTTAAACTTGAACCAAAGTTGATAAAACTTGGTATTTGCATATGAAACCTTTACAGAAGGTGGTTAATGTTGTATTATGAACATGTAGGGCTACTTATATGTCATTGTACCTCTACGTGGTTACATGTATATGGTTATTAGTTTATATAGTGCATTAAATAGATGTTGCACTACTTTCTTGGTTTGGGCAGGAGTATTAATACCCTATTACTGGGTTATATATTGTGTAACGAATATGTAGGACTTACGTGATATACCTTGTGCCATAAGTGTTTACATATTCATAGTTGGTTGTGCACATAGTGTTTAAATACATGTTGCACTGTTTCATTTGTTGAGTATGAGTATTAATACCATGTCATTAGATTGTTGTTATTCAATAGTGTTGAAATATATGTGCACTATTGTAATTGGTTTGACATGAGGAATAAGTACCATGTTATGTATTGATGTCCCATGGTGTGGACTTATTTTAAAGTATATGTTATGTGATTGAATATGGTTGTATCAGTTGATCATCAGGGGTATATGGAATACTATCACTTATGAGAAGATATTTCATAAGGTGTTTAGATTTCCTTATACATGTGACCGTTCCCCCTTCTGTGGCCACGGCTTGGGGGTGTACAGCTTCTGTGGATAGGTATGAACCGTTCATATGATAGTTGCCATCTTATATGGGTCTCCGATAGAGATCGTATAAGACGTGGATATGCACCAGCAATTCACAAAATGAGCGAAGTATTACTCCCACCATTGTACTACATATGATTCAGATGGGAAAGGTAAAGAGAAGGTAACAGAATGTGTTTACTGCTTTACCAAAATGTGATATTGAGCAACATGTTTATGTGTTGTATATTGTGTGGCATATTGTTGCATACATAATAACTTGCTGAGATTTTATCTTACCCCTTCTCCCTTTATTGTTTTAGATCCCGCTGAGACAGGAGGACCGGACCGGTGAGGCAGGAAAGGAGTTTGGACATCTTTTGGGTTGTCAGGGTATGTGTTGGTTTCGGGAGTTGGGATAGATTGTGGTGGTTATTCTTTTGGGAAAAGTTCTGTATATAAAACTTTCATAAACATGTTGCAGTTGTGTTGTAATTAAACGTGGGATTGGTTTGTTTTAAAGTTGGCTTGAGTAAGCCTTTACAGTTGTAGTACTTGTAACTTATACAGGTTATAACTGGTTAAACAGGTTTATATATCATCTCAGTGTAGAGGGGTTATTTTGAAATTGTTTTAAAAAATGAGGATTACACTTTTCAAGTTAAAGTAAAGAAAGTTTTTTTAAAAGAAGGTATTTTGGGACCCTTCCTCCTGGGACACTTATAGGTTCCGGGAGTAGGGAGGCGCCCACAAAAACTGTTTCAAACTTTCTTTATTTCTGAAATATTTTCAAAAAGCTATATAAAAAATGTAAGAAAAAATTAAATAAATGAAAGTGTATAAATGAAAAAAGTGACGGACAATACCCTTTAATTTATTTTATTGCATAAAAAAATTGTTTTAGATTTTTTATGACTGAAAATATTTACAAAAAGTTAATTAAAAATGTTAGAAAAAAACTAACCAAATGAAAGTATACAAAAGAAATAAGGGACGGTGCCCTTTAAATTTTATTAATAATTGAAAAAAATAATTACAATGATTGGGACAAACCAAACCTTGCCCTTTTATAATCCAATAATTCATGATGTACATTTTGAGTCTTTACCTCTTTTATTACAATAATTATCTGAATTCCAACATATATAACCAAAAAAAAAAACTATAGTGAAACTAAATTAATTACATTTTACTTAAATTAATCGCTTCCCGTTGTATTTTCATCAAAGTACTCCTCTTTTACACGAACATCCATCTTGTCTTGTTCTCTTCTTTCCACTGTTGGAAAAATATATTGTGTGTGAAGAAAATTATGTATTTT
Organism: Adenophora triphylla var. japonica; assembly: GCA_022495995.1. NCBI lineage: Eukaryota > Viridiplantae > Streptophyta > Magnoliopsida > Asterales > Campanulaceae > Adenophora > Adenophora triphylla. Next base: position 27,139 of record JAFEMH010005197.1, on the reverse strand, counting down.
TCTTGAATAAATCGTTTGTCGTTTGACAAATATTATTGTGGGTTCATATTCCACTCCTTGTGAATATTGAAATAGTATATCTACAGTTTCAATTTGAGATTGGATGAGAAAGATATGATAGCTCAAAGTTGGTGGGTTGAAAGTGTAAATTTTAAAATTTAAACCACTATTGATGTCTCATGATTCCTAGATTAATGAGGGATTAACAGGGATCATTACCTTATAATTAGGGGTTACAAATTGTGAAATTAAACCCCATAAATACAAGGTAATGAATTACGTATTAATACAAGGATTAATTAAGAGTTAATCACATGATTGTTGAAGCTATAACTTGAGAAAAATCACAACAAATGAAAACAACTTTTTCCATCAATCTTCCTCCTCCCCTTTGCAATTTGTTTATCTTCTTTCTTTGGCCTGCTAGAAATTTATCCATGGTGATTTTGTCCAAGCATATTGAGATTCGCCGAAGATTCTAGTGTGCAGTAATAGTCTGTTCTGTTCGCTTTATCCTGTAAGGCGAACGTGCAAAACAATCTCAAGCAAAACTCGGTGAGGGGGCGAATTTGTGTTAACGAGAGTGTGTTACACAAGACTCGTATAACATCAAGAAAATCAACATACAAATTTTCTCCTACGGTTTTTCTATTTGGTTATGTTTTATTGTAATTTGTATCATTTAATATATTGTAATTCTATTCTCTTTTGTGATTTTGTAAGATTTTTTCTAACAATATTAATACAAATTCCCTATTTGAGAAAGGATTACAGATTTGAGAAATCCGGTGAAGCGGCGGGCATGGGAGAAAAGATAGAAAACGATGGAAGAGACGGATAGAAGAAAATTTCAGCAACTGTTTTGTAATGACCATCTGTGGTAAAATTACAATTTTTGATTCGTTAACCGTTGGATCGAGCTCAATTTGGTGAGAAAGTTCTAAACTCATATAAAAACAATCTGTACAGTGGAGATCAAAATATTTTATGTGGAGATGAAAATAAAAATTTCGGAACAGAACAATTTAGAAAAAAAATTGAACATATAATGAACTAACGAAAGAATATCAAGGATATTGCGACGATTGTGTAAAATAGTTGTGGCGACACCACTTCTGTTGTTTATACAATGGGTGATATATCTTTTATGGTTTATGAGAATTATAGTGAGAAAATTGAAAGTTCGTATGAACTAAGTTGAGAAATGGAACGTTGAAAGATGTAGTATTTAACGTTCTTATGGTTCACAAGAATTATAATAAGAAAAATTGAATAGTTCGTTGCAATTAAGTTGAAAAGATGAACGTTAAAATATGTAATTTTTAACGTTGCATTTTATTAATAATATATTGACAAAGATGATAGTGCTCATTGAAAGGAGTTGTTAAATTCTATTATTGTCAATAGTGACAAAAGTCACAAAGATAAAAATCAATAGAGATTCTTGAAATAAGTTGTTAAACTGTATTGTTGTGAACATTGACAAATATTGAGTTTGTTACAAGTTGGTTATTGAGTTTGTCTTTTTTTTGCAATCAGGTGTAATTTTGGATGAACCGTTAAAAATCTAACGAAAAGCATAATATGTGCCGCTCACGTTAGTTACTTAGGGGTATTTTGTTCCTTTTCACCCTTAACCAACCCCAGTCACCACCACCACCTCCACTGCAAAATAATATTTTACAAATTGCCCCTCTCCCAAACTAGATCTAATGTCTTCTTCTCCGTCTCTCACCTCCACCCCGGCCAGCCACCAGGCCTCACTCTGCTGCCGCCCCCACTCATCTTCAACCCACTGCAGCCCCACCATCCAACCGTTAGGGAGCAGGAGTAGGGTCACCATCTGGAAGGAAGATAGAGAGGTTAACCATATTTCTATTTTGGGAAAAATTGAAAAAAAATGTCTATTATAAACTTCTTTTAATTTCCTGCATTTTCTTGGCAACCATAATGCTGGTAAAGTAAGCATAAGAAATTAAGAATACTAACCAAGTTAAGTATCAACGAGCTTTTAATCTCGAAAAATTTTCTTCTAGATCTAGTAGTAGTTGAATTCAACGAAGACGAAGATATGGCCGGCACTGGAATCTGAACCTGCACTAACTTATTTTCTCTCTCCACCTACTCTATGGCTTTGTCTTGTGCTACGAATCCGACTCCGAGAGAGATGCCGACAAATTTCCCCATTTCAAACTCGACCGCACCAGCTCCACCTCACGCCCGCTCGCACCACCAAACTCGACTTTACCGCCGGCGCCAAGAGATCTCGCCGATGTGATTTAGCAGAGGCGGAAGACTTAACAGTGACGTGGTTCTGTCCGGATCTAGCGCCGAGAAAGGAGGGGTAAACATAGTCAAGATCGGAAAAATTGAAGGAGCTGGTTTGAGTAGCGAAGGAGTCATTAGTAGTGGTGGAGGGGACACCGGAGAAGGAAGAGGTGTCGGAATCGAAGGAGCGAGTTGACTAGGATGGAGAGGGAGAGAGGTGACGGGCAGAGGAAGAGGAGAATTGAGCCGAACGAGAATCGTCGATGGCGGCGGCGGTGGAGATAGTGCGTGATTTTTTGAGGAGAGGAGGGCATTCTGGTTTTATGTTATTGTTGGGGATAGTGATGGGATTTAGTTTGGGAATCTTTAAATCTTCACCGCCGGTTGGCATTTTTCGGTGAATCAATCACTGTCTCTGTGTGTGTTAATGGGAGGTTGATCGCCGGAGAAAATCTTAGAGAAAGATTGGAACTTGAATAATTTGTAAAATATTATTTTGCAGTGGAGGTGGTGGTGGTGATTGGGGTTGGTTAAGGGAGAAAAGGACCAAAATACCCCTAAGTAATTCACGTGAGCGACACATGTTATGCTTTTCGTTAGATTTTTAACGGTTCATCCAAAATTACACCTGATTGCAACAAAAAGACAAACTCAATAACCAACTTGTAACAAATGCAAATTCGATAACCAGTTGAAACATCTCGACAAACTCAGGTAACTAAAATGCAATTTGCCCAGAAATGAATGTTGAGGTGTTTGCTATTCATCTTTGTGTTGAAAAATAGAATAGAACTTTGGAGAAGAATTGTCTAACATTTTTTGTGGCTAAAGCAAATGTGATGACCCATGCTGAAATGCTTAATACAAAGACAAAGTTGGTCAAACATGTTTTAAATGTCAAACTTGTGTGAAAAGTCAAAATCGTTTGAAAAGTCAAACTTGTTTAAAAAGTCAAACTTGTTTGAAAAAGTTGAACATATACCTTGTATCTTAATATACAACTGTGAAGTCATCAAGAATGTTATTCATGATGTTTGAATAAATGAAATGGAAGGGTGTTCAAGTGATCAATAATGAGATTGAATCTCGTTATATGGTCAAAATAGATAGAAACAAGAATTATCAAATATGTGATTGAAGTTATAATCAAGGCATATTGATAATTGAGATGTGAATATTGTTCATATACGTGATGATAAAATGTAAGTTTTTACCTTTAAAATTACTTGCTAAAAAGCAAAATGTTGAATTTTATCTCATTAAAGAAAAAATTTGAAATCAACTTAATAAATAGATAGTGATAAAACACAACTAAGTGTAGTTTGTGTATAAGTATACTAAATATTATTGTTTGCATATGTGTTGGGTATGCTTACAATATTAGTGATTATAGAATTCTTGTTTATTAATTCAAGATTCAATAAACTTTTCTTTCTTTAAGAATATATTTTCGTATAAATTAAAAGATTAGGCAAACTCATTTAAACGAATTCATGATTCAATAGAAGAAGAAAAAACTTATCATGCGGAAATGATGAAGAAGAGGCATGACCTCGACATAGCAAATGAGGTAGGATAAGAAAATTTTATGGCCCACATTTTCTAACCTTCATGCTAGAAAGTGAATCACAAAGTTATACATACATTGAGCTATTTGGAATGATATTTGTGGAAAGATGCCATTAAAATTGAGATTGATTCCATCTTGAAAAATCACACTTAGAAAATAGTGGATTTATCTCATAGTAGTAAACCACTAGCATATAAGTAAATTTTCAAAAAGGAAATGAAGATCGATGTAACAATCAATGAGTACAAGGCTATACCTTGATTACTTTTATACTTATTCTCTTATCACGAGAATAAATATTTGTATTTGCAATTGTTGTATATTAAAATTTGAAATATATCAAATGGATGTAAATAACCTTTATAGATGTAGATTTAGAAGAGGAAATTTACATAAAACAACTCGAGGGGTTTGTTGTACATGAGCAATGAAACAAAGTGTACACAATGTACACCATGATCAAATGTTGTTAATAATGAAAATTGACATTATTGCTAATTTTAGGACTACCCCAAAAATGTGGGGGTGAGTATACTTTGGAAAATAATTATCTTTTGGAAAGGTTTCCCAAAGAAAATAATGAGATGTCTATTTTATAGTCATTTATGGCATCTTAATTGCATCATTTACCTTAACTCAATATCATTTAGTCTAAAACATCTTCTTTTTCTTTATGTCACGGATTTTATGCTTGTTGGCATTCTTGTATGGTTTTACATGCCTTAGGGGCAATTTTGGTACAAGCAAAGCTTGTGACGTGTTCATTCAAGGAAAAGGATCAAATCGAGAAAAGACAACTTGGGAAAATAAGCAATCAAGCCAGAACAGCACCTGCACGGCCGTGCAAATTATAAGACGCGGCCTTGCAAAAGTCTCTGTGGCCAAAGAATTATTCCAAGACCGATTGCACGGCCGTACAGATTTTCAACACACGGCCGTGCAAAACTCTCTGTCCTCGAAGAAATTACTCCAAAGTCGCTTCTACGGCCATGCAGATTTCAACACGCGGTCGTGCAGTTGCAGTTGCTGTTGCAGTGAAAAGACACCTTTCCAATTGAAGGCTTTTTGAAGAGATCCGACCCCTAGCTTAAATGCCTATATAAGAGGCCATTGTAATTAGTTTAAGATAATAGAAAATACCTAGAAATCATAGTGAAATATTCTAGCAATATATTTATACAAAATTCTTCAAGATTTATCAATTGTTCTTAGAATTCTGGTACATCTTTGAAGATTGAAAGTGCAATACAATATTGAAGGTTTTATTTCCAGCCTTTATTTCCTACAATCACAAGCATAAGTTTCTCTACTACTATCTATATTTCTATGTTATTTCATCATTTCTACATGCTTGCATCAATTATGGCTAGTGAGTAATCCCATTTCTTGGGATTGGAAACTCGACATAATGTAGTCATTCTTATTAAATCATGTTTAAAGTCTCTTTTACCATTTCATAATCAATTCTCTTCATATCGTTTTGTCACGCCTACGAATATGAAGTCGACCATATTTCGTATGAATCTTAGTTAATCAAGAGAAGGATCTAGCGATGAATCTTGATTAACGGAATCATATGAATTGAACTAGGCTCCATCAAATTTATATTTTTATAAACTTAATTTATTTGTTGACTGCATATTGTTTGATTTCCAATCCCGGGAACATTTTATTACAAGAGTTTAATCTAAGTTATGTTTGTTTCTAGTATTTTTTTCATACACAATAAATCTCCTCCCAATCATATTTTACTTATTTATCTTAAATAAAAGCAATTATCATACATCGTAACTTTGTCCTCCTGGGATTCGACCCGCATTTGCCTAATCTATAAAACAATTACACCGTGCACTTGCGGTATTAAAACAAGTTGCTCGTTCAGGCTTGACAACAATGTACACCATGATCAAATGGTGTTAATAATGAAAATTGACATTATTGCTAATTTTAGAACTACCCCAAAAATGTGGGGGTGAGTAGACTTTGGAAAATAATTATCTTTTGGAAAGGTTTCTCAAAGAAAATAATGAGATGTCCATATGAAATATGGAAACGTAGGCAAAGTAGCAAGTTTAATAACCAAATAAATTGAATTTGGTTACTAAATAGTGGATTATGTTTCAAAAGTTATATTTATAACAATTGTGAATATTGGTTTGTTATATATGATTCAATAAGTTTGAATATATATAAAAATCAAAAGAAAATAAAATCAATGAAAATCAAGTATTTATGTCAAATTCATGTAAGTGAATAAATGATACTTTAAATTAAATAGATCAAAGTGTTGAAACGGTTCAAGAAATGGAACCTAGAAGAAAATGTGCTAGTTTGGAAAGTCATTGTATGACTTGAGACAAGTACAAAGATAACGACATCAAATTTTGATTGTGTGGATTCAAACAAGAGTGACTACGTCACTTTGTTAATTAAATCCAAAAACGATATGTTAACTAATGAAAATTCTATTCAATTTGATTCGTTGATTCAAATTCAAGGAAAACTAATGGACTCGTTAAACAAGTCATTAGGTGGATATTCTTGAAATATTTGAAAGGATAAATATGTAATAACTGGGATTTAAATGAATTTAAGTTAACAATTATCAAAAGGATAAAGCTTGTGTTATCAAGATGGTATATTTCTAAAGTCAATTTATGATTGAAAAGACATATATCAATGTGTGTGATGGTAGTCTAGACATATATGTCTAAGACATAATAGAATTAGATAGCTACTCTCAACTAATTTGACTATTTGAGTTCAAATGATAAACGGATCCGTTAACTATATGGTTAAATCGAGAGTTAGTTGTAAATTTGAAGGGGAATGAGACTTAAGCCTTTTAAAAGTTAAACACAATGAAAAACCCAATCTAGCTGACTAGAGATCCCAATAACTAGATTAAATGGGACCACCTAACTGTTAAAAGACTTGTAGCGTCACTTTGGGGGAATTAACCCCAAGTCCACTCCTATTAGTGACATCCCGAAAGGACAAGTATAAGCCTATAGATTTTAATGATTCTTACGCGTCAAAAATTCGAGCGGGGTAATATGAGTTAGCTTTAAGAAATCACCTATTTAAGAGAAAAGTGGGGCCGCTTCAAGGAGAATTGTGGGAGGCTCAATTCTTAGACCCTTTCACAGAACTAGGCAAAATGTTCAGGGCCATGAATGAACATAGCTATGAGAATTGAACTAGGTTAGTACAATACTTGTGTCAAGCATATGATCGGCTACACAAAAAGCATAACGATTCAAGGACATCGCGTTTATCGACTTGTGAGTATAGTAAATATGCTTGTACGAGCGAAGGTTCAATGGGCATTCCCACACCCGTCGTATGCAAGTTTTCGTCTGCGGGACTCTATCACCAAACTCGTCATAAATTTTCTTCATGTAGGGGATTATTGGAAAAATATGTTGTTTGTGAAGGAAATTATGTAATGCAAACGGAAGGATAGAGATTTATGACCGAACGATAAGAACAAGAATCAATAATTGAAAACCAAAGCTTTTCTTTTCTATTTCATAAAATCAAAGTCTGTCTAAAAACAAAACCTAACAATGTTTAAATACTAACTCTAAGAACATTCTAGAACCCTACCAAATCCTAATACAAATTTTAAATAAAAATACTAAAATATCCTAACTTAATATTTCAATAAAACCCTAAAATCAACAATGCTGAAGCCCAAATCAGAAGTCGGTTTCCAATTCTCATTTTCGCCGCTTCTGTTGTTTCGCCTGGCTGCTGCCTAGGCGCCCGCCTGGTTGATGGTGAGGCTGGCGCCTCGCTTCCAGATGCTTCCTCCACCTATTTCTGTTGCTGACTTCTGCCCTGTATCAACCTGCATCATCCTCCCCTCCTTAGAAAAGACTCGTCCTCGAGTCAATATCCTCAATAGGAACACTACGATAACCCGGAAAATCCGAACTCCATCTGCAAAAGAAACTCTATGTCCTTGACGAACTCTAAACTTCGTTGCCTTCGTGACAACATCCATCCAATCACTCCATTGTATGGAAATGAAATACTCAATAATCAATTTCTGAAGGATACACAAAATAGAAGAACGGGGGGTATACGTGTCAAACGGATCTGCGTACCGATGATCAACGGTAATTGCCTCCAATGTCCACACCAATTGATTATGTGATAATTCACTATCAATTATTTTAACACGAAGAGGATCTGCAAACATTTCCTCGGTCTCCTTATCTGACTCAGCAACTGATTCAACGTCATCAACAGGATCAGATGTCATCGGTTGAGAAACGTCACAACGACACACATCAAACATAGGTGGTTTGGACCAATCGACAAGATCTTCTTGACTTGAAGTTTCGAATAAAAAATCCTCTTTATACTCAACAATATCAGCCCAAGAATCAATCAAATCTTCAGAATTTGCATCAAACATAGGGGGTTTTGACCAATCAACAAGATTTTCTTGACTTGAAGATTCGACAAAAAAAACCCTCTTTAAATCCAACAGTATCAATCAAAGAATCAAAGGAATCATCAGGAGTTACCTTACCTTCGATCTCCGGAATTTTGATCCTCACATCGACATCCCTAAAAGGGTCAGCTGCATACATGTTATGATGTCCATGATTTTGGGTGAAGGAATCCATCCCCTCTCAATACTCCCTATCCTCGGCTGGAACAACCGGATCTGAACCCATCTTCGCTGGAAGCACCACGCGATCCATGCGGTTCTGGAGTATTTGAATCTGCCTTCGTATCTCATCTATCTCGATATTGCGACGGTTTCATTTGCGATGATGGTCATCTTTTTGGGGCTCCGCTGCACAGCTGCTCCATCGACCACCCGTCCACCACGACCAACATGTCCTCGTTCAACCATTGATATTCGCGCCAGGTGCTCTGATACCAAATAATGCAAACGGAAGGATAGAGATTTATGATCGAACGATAAGAACAAGAATCAATAATTGAAAGTCAAAGCTTTTCTTTTCTATTTCATAAAATCAAAGTCTACCTAAAATCAAAACCCTAACAATGTTTAAATACTAATTCTAAGAACATTCTAGAACCCTACCAAATCCTAATACAACTTTTAAATAAAAATTAAATACCCTAACTTAATATTTCAATAAAACCCTACAATCAACAATGCTGAAGCCCAAATCAGAAGTCTGTTTCCAATTCTGATTTCAGGCTGGCGCCTCGCTTCCAGCTGCTTCCTCCACCTATTTCTGTTGCTGCCTTTTGCCCTGTATCAACCTGCATCATCATGTATTTTCTTTACATGAATCGTTTGTCGTTTGACAATAATTATTGTGGGTTCATATTCCACTCAGTATGAACATTGAAATAATATATCTAGATGTCCAATTTGAGATTGGATGAGAAAGATATGATATCTCAAAATTGATGGGCTGAAAGTGTAAATTTTAGAATTTAACCCTACTATTGATATCACATGATTCCTAGATTAATGAGGGATTAATAGGGATCATTACCTTGGGATTAGGGGTTACAAAGTGTGAAATTAAACCCCATTAATACAAGGTAATGAATCTCATATTAATATAAGGATTAATTGGAAATTTATCACATGGTTGTTGAATCTATAACTAGAGAAACCCACAACAAATGAAAACAACCTTTTCCATTAATCTTCCTACTCCCCTTTGCAATTTGTTCATTTTCTTTCTTTGGCCTTCTAGAAATTTATCCATTATGATTTTGTCCAAGCATAGTGAGATTCGCTGGAGATTCTAGTGTGCAAGAATAGTACGGTCCGTCCGTTTTATCACGTGAGGCGAATGTGCAAAACAACCATAATCACAACTCGGTGAGGGGGCGAATTTTTCTTAACGAGAGTGTCACACACGACTCGGACAACATCAAAAAGATCAAAATACAAGTTTTCTCCTACGGTTTTTCTCTTTGTTTATGTTTTATTGTAATTTGTATCATTTAATATATTGTAATTCTTCTCTGTTTTATACTTTTGTAAGATTTTATTTAACATCCACTTTGAGCCAATCATTCATCAAACATCAAAGATTGAGCGTCTAAACTATCCGTTGATATGTTGTAATGATTATACTCTATATTCTCACAAATGCTAAAAGTTTTCTCCACCGAAATCGTTGATGCGGTACAAGAAAGTACTTCTATTGCAATTATAGAAAGTATAGGAAAAGTATATGCCCTCCTTGACCACCAACTTAAAATATCAAATTGATCAACATCTCCACAAATTCGACGGATAAATATTTATCAAATTCACAATTAGCACCACATACATGAGATAGTTTTCTCCCATAAAAAATTTCCACAAATGATGATTGTTGTGATGATGGTCAAAACGGAAAACTCACTTGTACTAGAATCACCATAAATTGACTTATATTTTTTATTTTATTTTAAAATGCTTGTCTTGCATTACAAACTAAGTGAGATATGTTAGAAAAATGTGAATCCCCCCTTCCAAATATTTTTTTTTAATAATAATAGTGTAAAATATATTTCAAACCATCCTTTTTAACTCTAGGATCTAATAAATTAGCAACCAAAAAAATATCAAGAAAGTTAAGCAAATATTATTTCCACTTTTCTCGCATTTTCAAAACTGCATCTTGAAGAATAATATCATTTTGAAATTCACAAAATAAACTAGAAATTTCCACACAATGATCAATAACTAAATTAGAAGTAGGGTAATACCTACCTAATAACGCCAAGGTTGCAATCTCAAATTTCTTCAACAAATCATAATTGCACATTATTTCCATTGTTGATCAAATAATTGAGTATCATAAGAATCTTGTAAATATCAGGTCTTTTCAAAACATGTAAATAACACTTCTCCAAGCATAAAAATCTTATAAAACATGAAGGGTAAAACTCCATCTAGTTTCCGTTAAATATATTTTTTGTTTTTTGTTATTGTCTGTGCAATATTTCTTCCATATCCTTTTAACACTTGATATTTTCATAATAGTATAAAGAGCCTCTTTAATTAGAAGAATAAAAAATTTCAAATCACGCATAGAATCTTGCACACATACGTTTAAAATATGACACAATCATCTGAAATTAAAAAATCTACCACATAATGATGGTTTACAAATTTAAATTAATTCTGATAAACTAGCGGTATTAGAACTATCATTCTAAAAAAATATTGAAAACACTTTTCGAACAAGATTATATCTTTGCAAAATTATTTGTAGTTTATGAGCAATATTATGTGTGTTATGTGCCTCATCAAATACACTATATGCAACTAACCTTTTTTTTTTTTTTCAAAAATCGTTAATCTAATGCATGTTACCCCTATATAAAAATGTCTTAGTCCTCTATTACTGCATATATCGATACAAATAGAAACTTTAGATGACAAATTAGTAAACATATTACATGAAATAAATTTATATTTTCCTACCATATTTTTAATATCACGTGTGAGGGTTATACATGCTACTTTGTTGGCTACGATATTAAGAGCAAGTCGAGATAATTCATCATAGTATTCGTTATCGGGAAAACAAAAGGTAAGAGATTGCTTACAAACCAATTTAGCCATATTTTCCCTACGATTTAAATCAATAAATGCAAATAAATTAGAAGAAGAATAAGACATACCAACAGTTTGAGAAGATTGCGAGACTTCTTGCAATAGTGTTCGAATCGTATCTATGTCATATTCCGCGGGATAATTGACTTTTATGTGCATTCTCAATGTACCGTATCCACCTTCGGTAGTGAAATCATATTGCGTTGGACTTTCCGTTGGACAATAGTTGCATTTTGCAATGAAATTCTTATCCGTCGTGTCAACATGGATTGTTTTGATGTGTTTCGTGAAAATACAGTAGTCATATTTCTTGCGTTTAGGAGCGGAAGGGGAATTTTTTGTTGCTTTACGACGCCACCCTCTCATTGTGGCTTCCATAATATTGATGTTACTTTCTTGAGTACTAGGAGTTGGAGTATCAACATTTTGTGGTGGCACAAAATTGTGAACCTCTTGCACTTCGTCATCATCTTCCCATTCTCACACATTTTCCTTTTTCCCCGAAAAGTCCTTCATCATAAGGGGGACCTTCACGTTTAACAAATTCTGGTGTTGGTACTTGGGATGAAGAAGGTTTCCCTTGCCCACTACCCTTACTACCCTTCTTGCTTGTGAGGGTTTTAAGCATATTCATATTTAAAATATGAAAATATATGAAATGAAGGATGAAAATAAAGATGTTGGGTGGAAATATTGATATTGGATGAAAATATGAAAGTTAGATTAGATTTGAGCTTGAGAATCATGAAAATTAACGAATTTTGTTAGAGAAAGTTAAGAGAGAGTTAGGAGAGTTTGTGTGAAAATTTATGAGGGGAGGGGATGGTATTTATAGCTGAGGAAATATGTTAGGATAATAATTTTTTTTGTGGATTGAATATGGTTAAAATAACTTAAAAAACAACTATTTTTTGTCAACTAGTCGTTAGCTAATGGGCATAACGCCTATATTCTAACAAATTAGATGAATTTTTTGACGAATCTGACGTTCCTAAAACGGTTCAGCCAATTTTGGGTCTAGCTCCGATTACGATTCACTCAGTTTAGAACCGGTGGTTCATGGTTTTGAAATGCTTGAACCGGAACCGAACTAGGTGAACCACGATTTCGGTTTGGCTGGCTCACGGTTTACCCTAGTTCCAGTTTTGACGATCCCGGTTCCGAGCCGGTTCGGCGGTTTTGGGTCAATTTCGATTTCGATTTGTCCATCCCCTGTTGTGCAATTGTGGTCTCTCAAAGCAGTACCGTCCCATACCAGTAACCAATTGCGAGAATCGACATACATGCAACAATTATATGAAAGCTATAAAGAAAGAAAACAAGCAATTTGTTCACTAAGTTCACCCCTAAAAGGGACTACATCTGGGGGCACTAACAAGCGAGTATATTCACTATAAGCACAAATTTGTTGTGTTACAATAGAGAACATATTTTGCCTCACCAAAATAATTCCTCTCTATGCCCACATCCTCACACAATCACCCCTATATATGTTTTCCGGGCATCCAAGGAATGCCCCTAAGAGCACCCCAAAGGCTGCCCCACCTTGCCTTAGGCTCTCTTGTTGATCTCACAGATTCTATATAGATATCCTAACTATTTCTCTCTAGCACTCATGAACATAATAATATTGGATATCACTTGGCTTAAATAAATGTCAATCCTAAACCCTAAAAGATCTTATTTTCTCTCCAAGAAATATCCTATTTCTTGACCAAGAATGAATTCCGCAGCCAAAAGGATTCCACACCACAAAAGAAAACAGTTCCCTGAGCAGTTTTGCCCCAGCCCAACCTTCAGTACATTCCCATGGTCGTGTGTCATGCCAAGCACGGCCGTGCAGAATTCGCCGAAGCCTTTGTCCCCATATTCTGCTTATGCACGACCGTGCAAACCCTAATCCCGCTTGGATTTTGCAATCTCATGCCCGTTTGCATTCTTCAACCCTTGATCTCGAATCTGATATGCCCTTCCATGATTATGTAATTGCAACCTTAATTTGAATCCCTGCAGTCCCAAATTCATCCGAATTTATGAAACCTTGATCCTATTTGGTATAAGTAACATAACCCATCTGAATTTCAGCAGCCGGGAATTCCGATTCCCGTTCCTGCAGTGTACTTCCAATAAATTTGGACAACCCTTGTCTTCAAACCGGAGCTCTGATACCAGTTGTTGCGCAATTGTGGTATAACAGAGCAGTACCGTCCCATACCAGTAACTGATGGCAAGAATCGGAATACATGCAACATCCATATGAAAGCAATAAAGAAAGAGAACACACAATTTGTTCACCCCCAGTTCACATCTAAAAGGGACTACATCTGAGGATTTATCTTTAAGCTTGAGTCAAATCGTAAGACACCTCTCCATTCTTCTTTATTTTTACATGAATAGTTGATGTATCTGTGATGATGTGTCGCCATTTCGCGGGAAAAAAATCGATTTTTCGTGTTTCTTTGAAAAAACCAAATAAAACCCGGGAAAAAGAACGGAGTCGCCACGCCATTTTTGTTTTAAGGGCCAAAACTTTGAAAAATGCCCGAGATCAGAGATTTGGGTTCGGAGGGTCCTATAGGGCAAGCGGGTCCCACCGACCGAAAGAAAAACGATCCTAAAAGTCTGGCGGGTAATCGAGTCTTAACGAGCATTCGATGTAAATTACGGACAAAGCTGACGTCAAAAGTCAAGATCATGTCCGAGGGCTCGACGAAAAGTCGGCATGATTTGGACTGATAAGCGTCCACAATTGATCTTGACTTGTCGTCAGTTAAGCCGTAATTAGGCATGGAATATTCATTAATCCTTGATGACTCGGTGTCAATCGGGAGTCGGTGTATAATTTGTGCCGCCGTAGCCGAAGTCAAGGCGCCTGGTCAATATCTTGGTCAAAGTCTGCGGCGGAAAACCGGCGAGAACTTCGGCGATTAGGGTCCCCGAAAGATATTGAGTCGGTATGCCGACAAAGGCTTGAAAGGAAAGGTCTATACACGGACAGGGCATGACACGGACCCGAATAAAAACCAACCGGGTCTCGGACAAAGTGTGTCACGGACAAGTGCATGGTCGACACGAGGCTCCATGGGATGTTTGGGTAGTCCCGTGCTCATCCGAGAGGCGTAATAAGACCAAACGGACCGCGACAAGGATTTCCCGGGTTAGGGACGTAGTGTGCGGTGTACGGTCACGTGCGCGTAGTGTGCAAGCGATCTATGTTCTTTTCCGAGTAAAATAGAAATTTTTTTTTGTGTCTTAAAAATATGATGCATGATTTTTTTGAAAATTTTCTTTTTTTTTTTGAAAATCCTTTTTTTTTTTTTTGAAATTTAATGAACACATAAGCACGTAAGCACGAAAATTCCGACGGAGTTAGGGACATGATTCCGACAGTCAAAATTTTGACTTTTTCCGAGGTGGCCAAAACAACACGAAAAATGTGCAAAAATCAACACACACACACAAATGATTTTCAAAGCCGGACGGAAGCTTGACCCTCAAAAGCTTTTTCCTTTTTTTTTTTTTGAAAACGGTGATACCGGTACGTGGGATTGTTAGACCACAATTTATCCCGACTCGTGTTAGGAGGCGGTAACGGGAAGTTTAATGGTTTCCACCAATATACCAAATATCATTTTTTTTAGAAAAAGCTTACTTCCCCAAATGGAGTCGCCACCGTGATGATGTGTCGCCATTTCGCGGAAAAATTCGATTTTTCGCGTTTCTTTGAAAAACCAAATAAAACCCGGGAAAAAGAACGGAGTCGCCACGCCATTTTTGTTTTAAGGGCCAAAACTTTAAAAAATGCCCGAGATCAGAGATTTGGGTTCGGAGGTCATGTTACACGCCGGGAAGGACGTTAGTGTGCACCCGGAATGCCTCGTAAAACGAGTCTTCCAAGCTGAAAATCATTTGTGTGTGTGTGTGTGTGTGTTTTGGCCAAAATAATTTGAAACTCAGAAAAGTAAAAATTGGGATATCTTTTTAGGACTTTAAAATGATCCCATAATTTTTCGGAAGATTTTTGGATTGAGATTTGGTACTCAAAAGACCTTTTGAAGTTGAGAGTCACTTCTGCCAGAATGAAAAAGGCAGTGGACCTTTGATTTTCAAATGGATTCAAGGGTCTTAAAACTTCATAATCTGGATAAACTCAGAGAATGAAAGTTGTTCCAGACACCTTAAATAAGATTTGTACGAAGGAATTTTCCATTTTGGAGAAGATTTGAGGGGTCAAAACCTTCTGGAAATCTCAGATATGCAATCTGGATTTCCAGAAGCTGATGAACTAGCCTCTAAACGAAAATTTGAAAAGAGGAGTTTTACTCACCCAAAAAATAAAGTAAAAATATGTCTGGAAAGATCTGGATGTTGGCTACAAAAAGTGTTTTGTAGTCAACACCAAATTCCAAGTTTATCTGTGTCCAAAAATTAAGACAATGGACTGGGATCTT
Source organism: Adenophora triphylla var. japonica (assembly GCA_022495995.1). Taxonomy (NCBI): domain Eukaryota; kingdom Viridiplantae; phylum Streptophyta; class Magnoliopsida; order Asterales; family Campanulaceae; genus Adenophora; species Adenophora triphylla. The sequence continues at coordinate 11,292 of JAFEMH010005197.1, read as the reverse complement.
GGAAAATTGCTACTGGACAGCAACTTCTCAAGAAAGAAAATATGATTTTAAGGGGGGTTTTGCATCCATGCTTGTCCCCATTTCCCTAGGTTTTGGTTAGTGATTACTTGACATTTTAGTGGTGAATCAACTATACCAAACCATCCTTGGGGTACATTAGGACTAAGCACTTCATTTGCTTGGGAAGGGGAATTTTATCCTTTGAAAATGAGATTTGATGCTTGAAAATGGTTTTTAGGGTTTTGAAAATGCATTTGCAAGGAAATAAGAACACATTGAAGAAAATGTTGATCCTTGTAGAAGATCATCCATGGAGATGAACTTCCATGGTGATCTTCTTGGATCTAAGACAAGAAAAAGAATGAACTACATTTTGTAGTTTGAAAATGCATGCATGGATGAAAGATTTAGGGTAAGAAGAGGGAGGTTATACCTATCTTCTTTGTATTTTGGGGCTTTGGCTTGAATGTATGAGTGTTTGAGACTTTGAATGTAAGAGTGTTTGGGTTTGATTTGAGTGAGTGAAAGTTGGGAAGATTCAAGAGAAAAAGGTGACAATTCTTATAGAATTCTCACTGTTTTCTCGAGTATATTCGCCAAAATACTGTGAATTATGCTCTTGTTCCTCCTTATTTTTGTGACCGGAGGGCTCAATTTATAGCCCTCTGAAAATTGCAATCTCATCCGCGCGGATAGGACCTGCAGCATGCACTGTTCATTAAATGCTGCTCCAGGCATTGGACAAGAGGAATAATCTTTTTTAAAATTCAAATTAACCAGCCAGATTATGTTTCCAGCCATTTCTTTTTTTTGGTTTTTCTTATTTCTTTTGCTTTTTTGATTCTTTTCCTTGGTTTATCTTTTTTTGGCAATCCCCATTTTGCCCTCACTTTGTTAGAAAAGTTAGGAATGTTAGGAATTGTTAGAAATATTATAACTTTCGTTAATTTTCTAACGAAAATTCTAACAAGCTCAAATTGGAGCACTTACAGTAGCCCCTCGGCGACGGCGCTTTCGAAGGAAGCGGGGTCGTCGATAAGAGTAAGGCTCCATATTTGGCAGGATGATCGAGTGATCGGGTGGCTGAACCTATTAATAGTCTACCTACGTATCCCGAATGGGAATCAAGCCAGTCGTAGTTCGGGTCTTTGACCCTGGAGATGATGGCGTTTTAGGTGCCTCGAACCTTGAAAAGCGAGCCCTGCAGTCGGGTGCTGGAGAGAAACTCTGCTGGGGATAAGAGATGACCATTTTTGGTCTGATGGCTATCCACTCTGCTGGGGATAGTGTGATGATGTGTATCCGAAAATTTTCCCATTTTTTTGTTTGAAAGAAAATCAACGAAAACGGAGTCGCCACGCCATTTTAATTTTGAGGGCCAAAACTTTGAAAAAAGCCCGAGATCAGAGATTTAGGTTCGGAGGTCATGTTACGCGTCGGGAAGGACGTTAGTGTGCACCCGACGCGCCTCGTGAAACGAGTCTTCCAAGCTGAAAATCATTTGTGTGTGTGTGTGTGTGTATGTGTGTGTGTGTTTTGGCCAAAATAAGTTGAAACTCAGAAAAGTAAAAATTGGGATATCTTTTTAGGACCTTAAACTGATCCCATGAATTTTTGGAAGATTTTTGGATTGAGATTTGGTACTCAAAAGACCTTTTGAAGTTGAGAGCCATTTCTGCCAGAATGAAAAAGGCAGTGGACCTTTGATTTTGAAATGGATTCAAGGGTCTTAAAACTTCATAATCTGGATAAACTCAGAGAATGAAAGTTGTTCTAGACACCTTAAATAAGATTTTTGCGAAGGAATCTTCCATTTTGGAGAAGATTTGAGGGGTCAAAACCTTCTGGAAACCTCAGATATGAGATCTGGATTCCCAGAAGCTGATGAACTAGCCTCTGAAAGAAAATTTGAAAAGAGGAGTTTTACTCACCCAAAAAATAAAGTAAAAATATTTCTGGAAAGCACTGGATGTTGGCTACAAAAAGTGTTTTGTAGTCAACACCAAATTCCAAGTTCATCTGTGTCCAAAAATTAAGACCATGGACTGAGGTCTGAGAAAATTGCTACTGGACAGCAACTTCTCAAGAAAGAAAATATGATTTTAAGGGGGGTTTTGCATCCATGCTTGTCCCCATTTCCCTAGGTTTTGGTTAGTGATCACTTGACATTTTAGTGGTGAATCAACTATACCAAACCATCCTTGGGGTACATTAGGACTAAGCATTTCATTTGCTTGGGAAGGGGATTTTTATCCTTTGAAAATGAGATTTGATGCTTGAAAATGGTTTTTAGGGTTTTGAAAATGAGTTTTCTTTGCAAGAAAGTAAGAGAACTTGAAAATAATTTTGATCTTTGTAGAAGATCATCCATGGAGATGGTCTTCCATGGTGATCTTCTTAGATCTAGAGCAAGAAGATGAAAGAACTACATTTTGTAGTTTGAAGATGCATGCATGGATGAGATTTAGGGTTAGGAAGAGGAGGGTTTACCAATCTTCCTTGTGTTCTTGAGTGTTTGGCTTGAGTGTATGAGTGTTTAGGGCTTTAATATGAGAGTGAGTGGATGAGTATGAGTTGGGAAAGATTGGAGAGAAAATGGTGACAATTCAAGTGAATTCTCACTATTTTCTCTCTATATTTCGCCAGAGGTTCGGTGCAAAATGTGTTGTTCCTCCTTATTTTTGTGACTGGAGGGCTCAATTTATAGCCCTCTGGAAATTGCAAAGATGTCCGCGCGGATGAACCCTGCAGCGTGCACTGTTCATTAAATGCAGCTCCAGCTTTGGACAAGAGGAATATTTCTTTTCAAAATTCAAATTAATGTACCAGCTTTTTGTTTCCAGCCATTGCTATTTTTGGTTTTCTTCTTTTGTTTTGCTTTTTAAGATTCTTTTTGAGGTTTAACCTTAAATAACAATGCCCATTTTACCCTCACTTTGTTAGAAATGTTAGGATTGTTAGGAATTGTTAGAAATGTTATAACTTTCGTTAATTTTCTAACGAAAATTCTAACAAGCTCAAATTGGAGCACTTACAGTAGCCCCTCGGCGACGGCGCTTTCGAAGGAAGCGGGGTCGTCGATAAGAGTAAGGCTCCATATTTGGCGGGATGATCGAGTGATCGGGTGGCTGAACCTAGCGATAGGCTACCTACGTATCCCGAATGGGAATCAAGCCAGTCGTAGTTCGGGTCTGTGACCCTGGAGATGATGGCGTTTTAGGTGCCTCGAACCTGATGAGAGAGTTATGCAGTCGGTTGCCGGAAAGAAACTCTGCTGGGGATAAGAGATGACCATTTTCGGTTCGATGGCTATCCGCTCGCTCTGGGATAGGAATGACCATTTTCGGTTTCTGCTGGGATGATTGCGATTTATCGCTTTCCTAGTGATAGCGTCTTAGGTGCCTCAAACCTCGGAGATGGCGTTTTAGGTGCCTCGAACCTTGGAGATGGCTTTTTAGGTGCCTCTGACCTTGATGATGGCGTTTTAGGTGCCTCGAACCTTGATGATGATGGCTTTTTAGGCGCCTCGACCTTAATTTGAAATGGCCTTCTCGGTGGACTTTGTCGCCGCCGAAGGATAGGGTGACCGCTTTGGTCGAGGGGCTGGACCTAATGATAGGCTACCTACGTATCTCCTCGGGAATCATCCCTTTCGTAGTTCGAGAACTACTCGAGATTCCGTTGGCTTGGGATTCCGTTAACTTTGGCCGGGGATTTCGTTAGCCTTGGCACTGGGAAAATTAGACGTATTTGTCTCGGGGAAATCGGTCTTTACGCTTCGATCGCCAGCTGATTTTGATGAAAGATACGGGATCTCGTTATCTTTCTCAGGAGATCGGACTTACGTTTGGCTGACTGCCAAGATAATTTTTGATGAAAGATACGGGATCTGTTATCTTTCTCAGGCACTCGTCTTACGTTTGACTTGCCGCTGTGATGATTTTGATGAAAGATACGGGATCTCGTTATCTTTCTCGTGGCACTCGGTCTTACGCTTTTCACTCAGCTGGTAATTTTGATGAAAGATACAAGATCTCGTTATCTTTCTCAGGGCATTCGGTCTTACATTTGACTGCCGGGGAAGATTTTGATGAAAGATACTGGGATCTCGTTATCTTTCTCAGGGCACTGGTCTTACGTTTGACTGCCCGGGGAAGATTTTGATGAAAGATACGGGATCTCGTTATCTTTCTCAGTGGCACTCGGTCTTACGTTTGACGCACGGGTGATTTTGATGAAAGATACGGATCCGTTATCTTTCTCGGCACTCGGTCTTACGTTTCAATCGCCGGAAGATTTTGATGAAAGATACGGGATCTCGTTATCTTTCTCGTGGGCACCTCGGTCTTACGTTTGATCACGGAGATTGATTTTTGATGAAAGATACGGGATCCGTTATCTTTCTCGGGGCACTCGGTCTTACGTTTCGACTCCGGCCGGTGATTTTGATGAAAGATACGGGATCTCGTTATCTTTCTCGGGGCACTCGGTCTTACGCTTGACTCAGTTGGGGTAATTTTGATGAAAGATACAAGATCTCGTTATCTTTCTCAGGGCATTCGGTCTTACATTTGACTGCCGGGGAAGATTTTGATGAAAGATACGGGATCTCGTTATCTTTCTCAGGGCACTCGGTCTTACGCTTTGACTGGCCGAAGATTTTGATGAAAGATACGAGATTTCGTTATCTTTCTCGGGAGCACTTTGGTCTTACGTTTGACTGCAGGGAAGATTTTTGATGAAAGATACGGGATCTCGTTATCTTTCTCAGGCACTCGGTCTTACGTTTCACCTCGGGAGATTGATTTTTGATGAAAGATACGCAGATCCGTTATCTTTCTCGGGCACTCGGCCTTACGTTTGATCTGCCGGGTGATTTTGATGAAAGATACCGGATCTCGTTATCTTTCTCAGGCACTCGGTCTTACGTTTGACTCGCCGGTGATTTTGATGAAAGATACGGGATCTCGTTATCTTTCTCGGGGCATTCGGTCTTACGTTTGACAATCGCTCGGAAGATTTTGATGAAAGATACGGGATCTCGTTATCTTTCTCATGGCACTCGGTCTTACGTTTGACTGCCGGGGAAGATTTTGATGAAAGATACGAGCTTTCGTTATCTTTCTCGGGCACTCTGCCTTACGCTTTGACTGCCGGGAAGATTTTGATGAAAGATACGGGATCTCGTTAACTTTCTCGTGGCACTCGGTTCTACGTTTCGATCTGCCGGGGGTGATTTTGATGAAAGATACGGGATCTCGTTATCTTTCTCGGGTCACTCGGTCTTACGTTTGACTGCCGGGGAAGATTTTCTTGACAAGGGGCTGACTTTGTCAAGTTGGGGACTGAACTGCAGAGTCCTGAAATTTTAAGGGGCAAAAGGGTCATTTTGACCCTTGCAATCCTGTCCGCGAGAGGACTCCGAAAATCGTGTGTATTAATTAGGGCCAACGCCCTTTCTCTTCCCCATTCAGTTTTTTCAAAATTACGAGAACAGAGAGAGAGCTGCGAATCCGCCATTGTTGGCCTTAGAGGCTTCAAAAATCTTCCGATTTCTTCGATTTTTTGAGCAATGGAACACGGGGAAGGCGCTTTTCAAGGCCAAGGACGTGGCCCGGTAGCGGAGAGGCGATTGGAGCTCGTCCGGATGAGGAGGCATTACAATCTTTCGCAATTGGTTGCGGAGGAGCATTACCCCGATGCTTGGCAACATTGGGCTTCGGATTCGAATCTCCGAACGGTATACTTTGAAACCCTTTGATCCCTTTGTTGATTTCTTGTTTGAAATTTGAATTTTGGGTGATTTTTGAATTTTTTTTTTTTTGAAATTGAATATTGATGTTCATTGTCTTTGAATCTTGATGATTATGTGAGTAACCCAAAATGTGCATTTTGCTTGGGAAAAAGAATTGGCATTTTTGCCTTTTTTTTTTTGTATCCGAAAATTGCATGTGAAAATTCGAAAATTGTGATTTTTTTTTTTTTTTGAATATTGCATGTTGATGATGATGATTTTTTTTTTTTGAAATTGAATATTGATATTGATGAATGATGCAATGCATGCATTTTGTTTGGAAAGAATGGGCATTTTGCCAATATGAGATGTATGTATGTTTAGGATTTTTTATTTTTGAAAAGTGGGACGGATTTTTCCTCCCGTTGCATGTATGCATTTTTTTTTTGAGATGATGGATGATATGCATATTATTTTATGAAAATGGGACGGAGTTTTTACTTCCGTAGGAATGCATCTTCTTTTTTTTTTGATGAATGCATTGGGACTTGCTGAAAACTGCTTTCTTTTATGCGAGAAAAATGGGGCTATGCTCATTGTATGCTGTTATGCTGTCGAAAATTTTTAATGCATGTGTATGCCCTTTTTTTTTTGTGTAAATGCAAATGCACTTTTTTTTTTTGACATCTTCTCTCTCTCTTTTTTTTTGCAGGGCGGAAACCGTTTTGTAACGGAGCAGCTGAACAAAATGAAGACTCGAGGATCGGTGGAGTCCGTGATTGACTTGTGGGATCGGCTTCCGGATGCGGGCCGAGGAGCTTTGCCGAGTCCGAGACAGATTGTTGTTGAGACGGGGCTCTGGGAGTTCGTCGAGTGCTTGAGGGGACTGGTCAAGTTCCCTAAGAGCAAGGGCTTGATGTTTGCTCTGGCGCAGCATTTGTGGGACGCGACCCACACCTTCCACTTCTTCTGGGGCGAGGCTACGGTTACTAGACATGGGCAAACCGGAACCGGAACCGGGCGGAACCGGAGAACCGAACCGGAACCTAACCGCAACCTAACCGCGAGAACCGGAACCGCTAGAACCGAACCGCCGGTTCCTGGTTCAATCTCGGTTCGTGCTTTTGAAACCGTGGAACCGCCGGTTTTGGAACCGGAACCGGAACCGGAGAACCGAACCGGGAACCGGCGGTTCGAAGCCGGGAACCGGCGGTTTTTTCTGTAAAATTCAAAAAATTCAAAAATTTGCCCGTTTTTTTTCACCTTTTCAGTCAAATTTGCCCGTTTTTTTTTACTTTTTAGACAATTTTCAGTAATTAAAAATAAATAAAAAAATAAAACAATCCTTACCTTTCACCTATAAATACAAATTCACCTCCACCATTTTATTTTCACAAAACTCTCTTAACTCTCTCTTAATCTTTACTCTCTCTTAATTCTCTCTTAAGTTCTTAACTCTCAAGTCTCAAGATCAAAGCCTCAAATCACTCACCAACATTCATATTCCATAATCCATAATTCCATCCTCATTTTCCATATTTTCATCCATTTTCATAGTCATCATCACTCATCACTCATCATACACACCAAATCACCAGTACACCATCATGTCTTCTTTCCTTAGAAACTTAACAAAAAAACGGGTAGCAAGAGCAAAAACAACCGACCTTCTTCATCTTCTCGACTACCACCACCACCACCACCACCACCAATTCCAAATGATATTCCCTTTTATGATGGGGGAATGGCGGGGAGAAATGAATGGGAAAATTTAGAAGATGAGGAGGAGGTTCAAGTTGGAGACCAACAATTTCCAATACCGCCTTTCATGTCACAAGAACCACAACATGTAGGAACTCCAAGTACCGAAGAAAGTGATGCACATAACCTACCACCACTTGCACCAAGAGGAAGGGGATCGCGGTCTTCGTGGAGGCGGTCGACAAGGTCAACCGCCTTCTCCTAAAATTCGTGAACCGAAGTCCTCAATTTTTATTCGTCACTTTAGGAAGGAGCTCGGAGTGGACAAACATGGTGAGGAGGTTTGGAAAGTGATATGTAACTATTGTGAAAATGTTTATACTTGGAAGGATGGCAATGGATACGGCACTTATACCAAGCATGTTCGAGTTCATCATCCCTACCGAATTTGGCATAGATCCAACTCAAACACAACTCCAAGGAGTTTCGACTTCTTCGATGGGCGCCGTAGGTACGTCTTCTTCTTCCACTACATTTCATTATAGTGAACAAAATCATAGAAGAGGTATGGCAAAATTTGTTTGTGTTAAATGTCTTTCCTTTAGTTTTGCCGATGATGAATTCTATGAAGATTTTGCTAAACTCTCTCTTAACCCCGCCGCAAAAAGAATACCACGTAGAACTCTCATACACGTGATATTGCAAAAATAGTCGGGGAATATAAATATGGTTTAATACAAACATTTGCTAATTTATCTCAACAAGTTTCTATTTGTTCGGATATATGGAGTGATAATGATTGTGAACATTTTTATATGGGAGTAACTTGTCATTGGATCGACAATTCTTGGACCATTCAAAAGAGATTGATTGCATATAGAGATTTTGATGATGAGCATACCGCACACAATATTGCACTTAAACTACAAAGTATTTTACAAGAATATAATTTAGTTACTAAAATTTTTTCAATGTCTTTTGATAATGCTAGCTCTAATACACAAGTTTACCGGAACTAATTGGTATTTGTAAACCGGTATTAGGTGGAAAATTTTTTCATATTAGATGTTTTTGTCATATTTTAAATTTATGTGTGCAAGATGGTCTATCTCGCTTTACAAGATTCAATTATTCCTATTAAACGAGGGATACGGTTTATTATGAGAAAAAGTTCCAATCAAAGAAAATGGAGAGACTATTGCAAGGCAAATGATATCCGTCCCAAAAAATTTTCAATGGATGTTACAACTAGGTGGAATTCTACCTATAAACTTTTAGCGGATTCTTTTCTTTATAAGGAACAAATTTGCTTGTTTTTGTCTTCCGTTGGTTACAAATACCCCCTATTTCCTCATCAATGGAATGCTTGTGGAAGCATGATCAAATTGTTGAAAAATTTCAAGGATGCCACTGTCATGTTATCCGGTACGTATTATCCTACTTCAACTTAGTTGTTGATCATAGTACTATTATTTCGGATACATTTTGTGAATTTAAAGATGATCCCATAATTGGTCCAGCCATTGTTAGCATGAAGGAAAAATGGTTGAAATATTTTAAGACAATTCCAAGTATTTTTTTTAATTGCAAAAATTTTAGATCCAAGGGTTAGAATGGATGGTTTGGAACAACTTCTTACATATTACTATCAAAATTTGTTTGATGCAAATGATCCCCGTTTTCCAAATATTGATCAAATATTGTCCGATGCGAAAAATGAATTTTTAAATGTTTTTAAAGAGTACAACTCAATTTATGGTGGTGCTAGTACAAGTGAGGCTCCTCCTCGTCAAACTAGCGAAACGGACAACTCTTTTGACTTCTTTTATGGAAATAGAAAGCGCTCTAGAGGAAGCGGTTCTAATGCGGAATTTGAAAAATATTTGAACACGGAATTTGAATATGATGATGAGGTTGAATTTTGCATTTTACATTGGTGGGCCAAGAGGGCGCAGTTCTTATCCTATTGTTTCTAGGATAGCAAGAGAAATATTTGCTTCTCCCGCATCAACGGTTTCGGTTGAGCACGCTTTTAGCATTGGTGGAAATATTGCGGATCCGCAACGTGCAAATTTAAGCGTTGAAAATTTAGAAAATCAAAATTTGTTGAATGATCGGGTCAAAGCGAGAAAAGAGATCAAGAGCCAAAGTTTTCCTCATCCGATGAAGATTTCTTTGATTCAACATCGGGAAGTGACGAGAACAATGACACAATCCCAATGGCCCAAATGTAAGTTGATGTAATTTATATAGTTTAATTTGTATAATTTAATTTGTTGCTTTGTTTTATTTTATATATTAGGTTTTTTTGTTTAGATTAGATTGTTATAATTTAGATAAATATTGTAAAATACTAAGAACGAGGTTAAGGCTCCTTATGTCCTCCCTTACTTATAAAAGGGCAAGGTTGGTTGTCCCCCTCATTGTAACATTTTAACAATTATTAATAAAATTTAAGGGTACCGTCCCTTTTTCTTTTATAAAATATGTTAAAATAATTTGTTTATTATTCATCTTCATCCAAATTTGTTAGAATCTTAACAGCTTTGATGGCTTAAAAGAGAAGAAAAGGAAAAGGAAGTGACCAAAGTGCACCGACCAAACTTTGGGGTTGCCGGAATTTGGCATGGGCGGTCGCCCACATCTCTATTGGGCGGTCGCCCACGTGGTGCAGAGTTAAACATTACTTGAATTTGGATATGGGCGGTCGCCCACCTCTCTCATGCGGCGGTCGCCCACTGGGATGTTTTCAAAAAAAAAAAAAAAAAAGGCCAAAAAGGAACCGGAAACCGTGAACCGGAACCGAAAACCGGCATCAAGGAACCGGAACCGGGAACCGGATGAAGTGTTCCGTCCTGCTCCTTCCCTACTCCTAACTAACCGAATCATGTGTCTTCGAACTGAACCGGAAACCTGGAACCTGTGGATGCCCACAAGTCTAAATCTTACGCCCTCCGACTATGCCGCGATTCAAGACATGGTCCCCGTCCTTTTAATGGACGCAAGCATTGAGTGGCGTGATGGCTACAGCCGCGATGCCGGACTCGCAGCCTCTTCGGGATTTTTCCTCCCTATTCCCAAAAAGGACGCTGGGATGGAGTATGCCGTGGTCTCGCGCAAGATTGGTGGAGACCATAGCGAGTTGGGCGAGGTCGGGAGGAGAGGATAGGCGCCGACTCGATTGCCAACGTGGCCTTCTCTTGTGGTTTCGCTTTTTTCGAGCACGCCCTTTCGACATGCCGAGGGGACTCAAGCAGCCTTTGCCTTTGGGTACGATTACGGCAGATTCCCGGCTTGCCCTATCGCAGCGTGGCCTTCTGGGCTGGGTCCCGATGAGCCTCTTCTCGGAGACGAGGATGATTCGAGCCCGAGATTTTCAGTGGCTCCCGAGGAGGCTGGCCCGGAAGTCAGGCAAGAGGGGGGGGAGACATCTGGCGCGCTGGAGACTCCGATTGATTTTTTTTTTTTTTTGAGATTTGAGATTGAGGATTTAGATTTGTACAAATTTATGCACTTTTTTTTTTTGATGTAATAATTTAGGATTTTATTTATGTTTGTTTGTTTTTTTTTTTTTTTGCACACTCTTCTTTTTTTTTGAAATATAATAATTTAGGATTTTATTTTATGAATGCAACGGAAGATGAATGCAAAGGTAAGGCATGAGCCTTGATTTTTTTTTTGCAAGGGTGTTTGGTATATGGACCTGGTTTTGGGAGGGTTTTTGCACAAAGTTTCGAGCAACCGGGACGGAATATTCCTCTTTGGTGTGTAGCACTTGGACTCAAGGTAAAGATTTTTTTGAAAGCAATCCTATCCGCGCTGGACTGGACTCCAGATTCCATTAATCGTCCTTAATT